>CABFNO020001555.1:1390-202932 GCA_902006505.2 Clonostachys byssicola | reverse complement strand
TATATTTTAAATTAGTTCTTTTTTTCTTATATTTTATTTTAAAGATTCTAAATATTTTTATAATTCTTTACTAGTTTTCTTAAACTATATTATATTTTTAATTTTCTAGGTTTTCTAATATTTTTATAAAGTATAGTATATATATAATAGAAAATTTAAAGATCTTAATATTATTTTTTATTCCTTTCTAAAAGATCTTTTTAATTATTCTAAGGGTTTTAATTTTAGTTTTTCCTATTATATTAAATTACTTTTTTTCTTTCTTAATAGGTTTTTAGTTTTTCTAGTTCTTCTACTTTTTAAGCTATAGATACTAAGGTAAAATATATCTAATCTTATTATAATTATAGTATTTATATTTTTCTATAGATCCTAGTTCTATAGAACCTATATATATTCCGGATTCTATAGATAGAAGTAATATTTATTATATTCCTTAGTTAGATCTATTAGTTTTAATATAATTCTAATTAATTTATTTATTTTCCTTTTACTAATATCTTTTATATAGATAGTTATTAATATATATTATAGCTATTATATAGTTAAATAAATCTTTAGGTTTATCTATTTTAAATAGTTAATCCTTAACTTTATCTTTAAATCTATTATAGAATATAGCCTTAAGAGAATTATTATTCTAATCTAATTATATAATAATTTCCTTAAATCTAATTATATAGCTAAAGATTAATTCTATCTAATATAGATCTTTAAGTTTCTTAATAGCTTATTATTCCTTATCTACTATACTAAATACTAAGATAAAAGTAACTAAGAAGTTATTATAACTAGTAAGAATATTAATAGTTTCTTAGTTCTACTTATTAAGCTTCTTTTTATAGTTATACTAATTCTTAAAGTAAGCTTTAAACTATTATTCTATAGTATTATTAAAATATATTCCTATAAACCTAATCTTATCTTCTTTATCTTTAAGCTTTATTAGAAAAAACTTAAAATATACTTAAAGCTTAGTTTTAAATCTATTTAGTTTATTAGTATCTTCTAAAAAGAGGTCTAAAGGAGTTAGTTAAAATATTTCTCTCTAGTTCTTAATATTCTTCTTTTTAAGCTATTTAATTTATATTATAAGTTATATAATAATTTATTTAGTAATTAGCTCTTCTTTCTTTAGGGTATTATTAAGTTTAGTAGGAACTATCTTTATCTTCTTTATTATTATATAGTAATTAAGATAAGATAATTAGCTAAATAAGAGTTATTAATATATAATAATTAGATAACTTATATTAAACCTAGTTTAAAGTAAATTAGAATTAAACTAATTAGAATATTATTCTAAATAGTATAATTAGATTATTATAGACTATATAATATAAGTTACTATTAATATATAAATATTATAGAACTAATAATAATAGATATATAGATAATATTATTAGGAGATTATAATTTTATTAATAACTATCTGGAAGAGTATTCTAACTAATAAATAAATATATATATATACTAGAGTTATTACTTACTTATTATTTATCTATTACTCTATCTGAGTAATAAATTATAGTTTATTAGTTATAGCCTCTATAAGGCTCTATACTATATATAACTTTATATAGCCTGATAGAGGTCTTTATTTATAATAAAGAGCCTATATTACTTCTAAGCTAAAAGAATATTTAACTTCTTAAATATATAATTCTATATTTCTTAAAAATAAAAGAAAAAGTTAGTTTTATTAAAATTATAAATACTATTTATAATCTTTTAATATAATACTTTCTAATACTAATACTTATATAGACTAAAAATACTAATATTATAAAACTAAAGATAATATATTAAATTTAGTAATAGTAGAAAGAGTATAATATTATTAAAATAAGAATACTTAATAAATTTATTTATAAGATAATATTCTTAGTTATCTATTAATAGGATCTAGATTTCCTTAGGGTTATTAGATCTTATATATTTATTAAAATACTTAATCTATTCTAAAGTAATTATATTAGTTATATATCTCTTTATACTTATATAAATAATAGTATCTAATTTAAAGTTATTCTGAACTTATTTAATAGGAATTTAAATACTAAGAGTAATTAGTAGGGGAGAAATAATTACTTTAGTAATTAAAATATAGTTAATACTTATAATACTAACTTTATTATATATATCTATTAAGATTAGCTAGTTAATCTTAGTAAAGATCTAGATAAATATTTCTTTTTTAAGATATCTTATTATAAAGCTAGTTTTATTAAAATTCTATATATTATAATTCTAAATATAATAGTACTATAGATAGCTCCTAAAGTAATTAAACTAATTAGTTAATATAATCTATTTTTAAATACCTTTTCTCTTTATATTATATAAAAGGGCTTTATAAAGATAAAATATAGTTCTATATTTCTTTATAAAGTAATTATACTATTATTTAGAAGCTATCCTTTAACTTCCTAATACTTTAAGGATAGTATTAATATATTAATAAAGTTAGTATCTATAAATATAAAAGCCTATTAGGATCTAATAGTAAGCTTATATAATTATAGCTTTTATCTAGGCTTTATTAAGAAGTATATTATACCCTCTATTTAAATTAATACTTAAATAACTCTAAATATAGCTTTAAAGATAATAATATAGTATTCTGAACCCCTTACTTATAGCTATAATTATTTTATAATATCAGATATAGAAGAGTTTAACTACTATAATAATATACTCTTTAAGGTTCTTAGGAGTAAACTATAAGAAAACCAGTTTATCTATTATAAAATTAATCTATTTATATATAGTAATATTATTATTTAATTCTAAATCTAATAATATTTTTTCTAAATTTTAATTATAATTATTATATTATTAATTATAGAGTTATACTAAATAATATATTATAGATATATTATATAAAGTAAAAAAATTATTATATTAGTATTAAATTAATAGGGTAGGCTAAGGATATAAGTAGGATATATATTAAAAAGATAGTATATATACTACCTGCTAAATTTAGTAGATATACTAGGTTACTTTTTTTTTTATAAGTTACTAGTGAAATTACTACTTACTGACCCCCCCTACCGTAAGTAGGGAGGCCGGCTAATCTAGGCCCGCCAAGTAATATGTTGGAGATTTTGACTGATACAACTCTCAGACCCTATTGAGGGCAATTTCCTTACTTTATTGCCCGCTTCAAGAACGAACTAGCCACATTCAAATTTACTGGCACATTGGATGTTCGTGAAGAGGCGATAAGTGCTTCTCGTAACACAAATCGTATCACAATGCCCAGCCCGACTTTTGGTTTTTCGTTGGGTACGGCCAATTGAATAATTAGGAAGAGCAATTTATCACTTTACATTATTCGTGTCACCTTCTTACGGAATACTAAGAAATGACGACAATCGTGATGAGCACATTCAATCTTGAAGGCATTGATACCAAGATGGAATCGAATCTAAAATCTCCGTTCTTCTTCTCATCAGATTTGGCACGATATGAACATTTTCCTAAACGTTGAAAATAGGCTGAAGATACGGTTCTCGTATCGAAGAACTATTTCTCATTCTGGGCACGTATTTTTGGTTTACAAGAAAAAAACTCGTATAAATTTATGCCGTTCCGAATTTCTCATACCACCTTCTCAGCGCGTTCTGATTCAAGTCGGCACATGCGTTCCGAACCAAATGAACCTGGCCGCTTTCCGGGAAGGTCTGACTGCCAAAAATGTCGTCGACGAGCTGAACAGCTTTCCTGGTAAGTTTCATGTCCGAGAGCATATTATCTGAAAATGGACGGTGGGCATTGTTTGCCGCCACCAGCATTACAGCCGTCAAGTACGCGCAGATCGTCTCCCTAGCCCAAGTGAATAAAATTAGTGATTACTTGCCACGGCTTTGCAGAATTTGATTCAGTCTTTGAGAATAGGCATGAAATAACTTACCAGATCAAGGCATAGCCGCTTGGAGGGATGCTCTCGAACAAGACAGCAAAATCCCTTGCATGTTCCACCAGCGGCTCCCAGCGGGAACGCGGATGAAGATCAGCACAGGTTCCGGGGTACTTGCGGATATTTATCACCCATTGTTGATTCCAGGCGTTTGCCTCATTAATCATCGCGAGAGAGGCGAAGCTAGTGGCGTGGAGTGAGCAAATAAAGGGGAGTGCGGTAGGAGATACGTTCCCAGCTGCCGACGCGGCATCGAATTCTGGCGCGATGTGTGATTGCCATTCTTGAAGGGCATTGACGAGGCTGGAAGTTGCAAGGTTGCGCTCTTCTGGGCTTCGTGCTTGAGACCGTACTGAGTAGAGGTAGTCGTAAACACCCCCCTGGATGATGGCAAGACGAATGCGGGTCAAGAAGAAGTCTATTGCCACATTTCCATTCACCGTGGTAATCACACCACCGTCCAACTTTCTCTTACTGCCATCTGCGCCCCGGTGATCGTCAATGGCAGCCATGGGCATGTCAACATCAACCTCATCATCACCCTGAATGGAAGGACTCCGCACCCGCATGCTGATATCTTTGTCGAGGATATAAGCAATCCAAAACACATAAGTGTGCTCTTTAGCGGTCTCGCTATCAAGATGAGCCGTAGAAGCACGTGTATGCAGCCCAAGCCCGCGAACTAGACGCATCGCCGCGCCCATGAGGACCATGGCCGGCTGCAAACTTTTAGAGATTTGAAGCATGGTAACTATACCCAGGATAACTTGCGCGTGTAGCAGTTTTGGTTCACCAAGAAGCAAATCCGAGAGGACGGACTGGGCCTTACTAAGATGATCAAGAGCCACGTCCGTGCCATTATCGACTCCCAAACCACCGAGCATGACTTGCCTGTAAGTGAGGGCCAACACAATGTTAATGGCAGCCCAAGACGCGGTATCTCGGCGGTTTGGAAATTCGTAGAAATCATTGACTAGGCCCAGCAAAGTACCAGGGTGAAACAGGGGAGTTACTGAATTGAAGTGGTCAAGATACATCTGTACGGCGGGCATTACTTCGGCGAAAGGCGGCAACTCCAAGGGAGGCGACTTCGAACCAGTAATCGAACCGATCGCGTTGCTCAAGCCACCATACTCATCTACTGGTGACGTTATTAAAGTTGGCTTTGGCCCCCTGGTCGCCTTGGTTACAACAGGCAGCTGGTCTTTCTGTTCCTTAGCCTCATCGAGGCGTTTGGTCAAATCCGCCACCTGACTTTGCAGCTGCTCGACAAATGCCCGCATGTGGGTTGGTTCAGGGGCTTTCCCAGTCGCCGGTCGCCGCTTACGGGGTCGTGACGGACGGCTTGGGGCTTTGTAAGTGCACTCTGACATGTCGGCGACACATTGGGAGCATCGTGGCTGCTGTCGATCACACTTTATCTTCCGGAGATAGCACTTGTCGCAGGTCTATTGTATGATTAATGATGCTTAGCAAACATCCAGTCACAGCAACATGCATTCACCATCCTTAAATACGCGATCGGTTGGCTGGCTCACCTTCCTTAGTGGAGTCGGAGCATATGTTGGAGCCTCCATCAGGACATGGCCAACAAATTACTCGCTATCGGGGTTCGTCTTGCGGTAATGATCCCTAATATTTCTAGATCAGGCGGTATTGGGTGAGTTGATCCGACAAGAGAAAGCTGGGGGAAGAGAACAAAGAGAAGGTGTTGCGGCCAACATTTGTAATACTTCGGCAGCCCGGAGATGGTCCGGTTTGATGAGGGCTTCCGCGGAGGCAAGATGACAAACCACCCAGTAATCCAGTAATCGAGATTGCAACCGTCAATGTCCCGGAACCTCAAATAATGATCTACTTAATGCTCCGAGCCCCCGTGAGTTCCACGCTCGAGGCTCCGGGTGTGGATTTTCAGGGTAAGATTATTTCCCATGCAGGACGCAGGCCATGGTAGAGTTGTTGTGTGAGTAGAGAGAGCGAGCAATATCGAAAGGCTTTTATAGAACATCCATCCACGCACCGAGTCAGGAAATTGCCTAACATGAGAGCCCCGCTTCGTGAATATTGTGTTATTGTGTTATTCAACCCCTACTTCCTAGTACTACTCCATAAAAATGCAAGATCTTAACGTTAAAACGGAGGTAGCTGATCCGCCTCAGATGCAAAATCTCGTGGAGAAGAATTCTGAGAAGACAGTATCTCCAGACTTGACCGATGGTTCACAAGACGTCGACCAGAGCCCAGGAACAACCGTGGATGAGGAACCGGTGAGGCAGGTTCGCGGATTTCGCTGGTTCGCGATGTGTATCTCCATTTACATCACCTGCTTCCTCTACGGACTCGATACAACCATTGCAGCTGATGTGCAGGGTCCCGTCGTCAAGGCTTTTGGCCACATCGAGCAGCTCACCTGGCTCGGCGCCGGTTTCCCCCTCGGCTCCGTTGTGGCTGTCCTCCCCGTTGGCGCACTCTACAAAATGTTCAACATAAAATGGATCTTCATCATCTCAGTCATCCTGTTCGAGGTTGGGTCCGCTCTCTGCGGCGGTGCACCCAGCATGAGCGCCCTCATCGTCGGCCGTGTCATCGCCGGCGCCGGTGGCAACGGCATCTACCTCGGATCCCTCGTCTACTACTCGCTGCTGACGACCCCCAAGGAGCGTGGCCTGTACATGTCCCTCATCGGCTTCTGGTGGGGGATCGGTGCAGTCCTCGGCCCAGTCATTGGTGGCGCTTTCTCTGTTTCCGCCGCGACCTGGCGCTGGGCCTTTTATATCAACCTCGTCCTCGGTGCGGTTGCTGCGCCGGCCTACCTTTTCTATTTACCCTCTCACCACCCTTCTCATGGTATCACGGTTAAGGATCGTCTGGCACGCCTGGACTGGGTTGGTTTCATCCTCGGGTCTGGCGTGTGGACTTCGTTTCTTCTAGCCCTCACCATGGCCGGTGGGCAATGGCCATGGAAGGACGGGCGCACCATCGCGACCTTTATCTGCTTCGGCCTTTCGCTGGTACTTTATGCGGTGCAGCAGGGCGTTCCAATCTTCGTCTCTGTCGAAAACCAATCGTTTCCAGTCCATTTACTTCGTCAACGTACCCAAGTGCTCCTTTATATCACAACTGCCGCCGGCATCACATCCCTCTTTGTGACAGTCTACTTTATACCTCTCTATTTTCAGTTTGTCCAAGGAGACAGCGCTCTAGTAGCCGCTGTGAGATTGCTCCCGTTCCTGGCCGTGTGCATCACTATCAATCTCCTCTCTGGATACTTCTTAAGCACCATTCAGTTTTACATGCTAATGTACATCATCGCTTCAATTTTCATCACCATTGCGGGTGCCCTTCTAGCTGTGTACCTTCATCCTCAGACTCCGACAGGAACGATCTACGGCCTGTTGGTCGTTCTTGCCCTTGGCACAGGCTTGGTCATGTTGTCTGGTTTCGCTGTCACGACCCTCACCGTCTCACCGCAGGACTCCGGATCTGGCCTTGCTCTCCAGAGTGTGTCCCAGATAGGCGCTCAGGTAATTGCCTTAGCCATCGCTGGCCAGGTGTTTCGTTCAACTGCTACCAGGAACCTGCAATCGGTCATGGCCGGTCAGGGATTCTCAGATGCTGACATTCAAAGCGTCATTTCCGGTGCATCCAGTAGTCTTTTCGAGCAGCTAGAGGACGACTTGCGTTCGAGGGCCACAGAAGCTGTTACGGATGCGATGAAAATTACATTCTTGCTTGTTCCCATGGCGGGTGGCGTCATGTTTCTTGCCGCTCTCTGTATGAAACGCGAGAGGCTCTTTGGCCATGCCATTGCTGTTGGCGGTTGAACCTAGTGCCAGGAACTTCAAATAATGTTATTTCGCTGTCTTCATTCTTTCAACGGGAGAGAAGTTGAGAGGGGGGCAGTGTGCCGTTCTGAACCGCATTGTTCCACTGAGGCTAGCAAACGGCACTTTTACAAACATTCAGAATTCTTTTCTTCTACTCATATATAGAGATCATTACCATAGAACTAGACTTCATATCTCAACAATAAATATCAACGTATCTCGAGCTCATGAGCAATGTGCGGGCTTTATAGAACCTAAACTCATTTTTGTAAGAAAACTAACTGATGACTGCGTAGCGGGATTAAGAAACATAGAGACAACAAGTATTTGAGTTAAGGATCATCAGCAATTTCTTGAGATCAACAACCGCAGAGCCCCGTCCGCAGTGTTATTAAGGAACAGAAGCTAGTTTGATCATATGGATAATTTTGTGTCTGTTACCTCAAGATTAAATACTATCATCTTCCAATCACTTTTTTCCGGCTTTGGTAAACTTAACGACCAAGTACCAAGCCGCATAGGACAACACGACTGAAACCACAGCCGACACAACAAATATCCAGATATGGGGAGAGAAAAATATCAGCCTATCGTCACCCATTCCAATCATGTTCATTCCCCAGAAACCCTATGATACCGCAATGGGTCAGTTGCGTCCTGGCAAAGCCGAGTGCATGTTCCACTTACAGATACGAAAGTGATGGGAAGGAAAAAGAGTGTGAGGCTAGTGACGAATTTTGTCAGGTCTTTTGATTCGTCGCGAGATTCTTCAAGAAGTTCCTGATTGATCTTCAACTGCAAGACGTTGACCATGTTGTCCGCCTATGAGTCAATCAAGTATGAGTACCAATTTGGCAAACAGGGTGGTTTTGGCGAAGCTCTACTCACCAACTTGATTTCATTTTCTACTCTTTTAGCAAAGACGTCGGCTCTGTTCTTCAGATTCTCAAGGAAGCTGGAGGAAAATCGTATGCCAGAAATAGTATTAGCCAGGCGCATTGAAGATACCATTTCAGGTTCTGCTGAGTGAGCTTGCGACTGAACCTGCAGCAGGGCCTGGCTGGTTGTTCTCATCGCCACCTCTAGAGTTTCGCACATATGTAGTGTGTGACGCGAAAGTTCGAACAGTTCCTGGTGGCCGTCTCCTACATTCATGACATTCTTGCCGCCAGCTGACGGCTGCAGTGCCATGGTGCGTTGCACAACCCGGACACGAGTCTTTCACGAGTTTTGTTAGCTGAATATCTTCATACTAAACAGTTACGCTACTTGCCTTTTCGATGGTGCGAATGGGCACCCGAAACAACCAGAGTGCTTTGTTATACTGCCAGATGATAATACGGAGGAGAGCGTCATAGACCGCGTACGGGTTGTCCTTGATGTTCGTCAGAGGGTATTGCTGGAAACCTCTCATGATCTCGCTTTCTATTTCCTCTGACCCATCATAGCAAACAAGGACGCAGGACACTTTCTTGGTATGGTGATTTCTGGCCCATAAGACGGAAAAGGATAAAAATAGCCAGCGGTTGTACAGTACCGTCGCATCCTCATCTGGTCCCAGGAACTTGATTAAAAAGCGAGTTGCATAGCCTTGTGCGAACGGCCTGTTAGCATTGAGGAGTAATTGAGTTGGGTGTTACTTCAATGCGTACTGTTAATATCCTGGCTCTGAGATCGACACACTTGTTGATCAATAAAGAAGCCGTTTGAATTCCATGCCTGATGCGTCAAGAAGAAGGGCTCCAGATGGAGCTTCTCTTCGAGGTCTCTGCATAAACCAGCATCACCAACCAAACCCTGGCCCTCGGCGTCGTCTGCTACATGGGGAAGAAAGCTACCACAAGGGTCAGCATCATTGGATTTGATGGCGAATGAAGAAAGGATACTCACTAAATCTGAAGCTCGTCCTCCTATTGCCTTGTTAGACATTAATCAGTTTGATGTCAAGGAGAAGAAACTTGCCTCACTGAGTTGGGGTGAGACGTGCTCAAGGAGCGTATTAATTGTGACCGACTCAGATCCTGTAGATGCCTGACCCTCGGCATTTCCCAGCCTTCAAGATTGGTAAGTGGTCTTGCTGGGGGCTTCTGATTTTTGAGATCATGAGCTTACCGTAGCCTCGCTCGCTTGACGGCATGTGTTCTCATTGACACAGGACTCTCTCCTTCTCTTGTCGCTTGGACAAGTAGCGACGGGCTTTTCGATGCAGAGGGAGCGCTCATGTTGGGCACCGAATCTACGGGCGACCAGTGTTGTGCGTGTTGGGACGCGCTACGGCTGATGGTGTTTTGTCCGCAAAATGTCATTTTGTTTCTACTTTTTGGACCGGGATCTGCAAATGCTTGTCATTGGCAGCTTCTTCATGTATCCTGCAGGGGGCTGGGGCACAGCACACAGCCCTACGACTTTGGATTCAGCTTCTCATTGCTGACTGCGTCTGGGTGTTGGGCCACTATTTCGGTCTTACCGTCCGCTGTCTTTTCTCACAGAGCATGGACACTGTCTAAGAATGCCGGCAAAGCGCTGGCGGCAACAACTCACGGAGCTTCCAGTCCGAATATACGCGACCGACATCAACAACCGCCGTTTCATCATACGAATTTCCCGCTTCTCACGTGCTGGAAGCGTGCCACACGATCATCAGCGACTTTTTCACAGCTATCTAGCATAATATTCATTCTACTTTCCTCAGGTCAAGTTCATTTATGCACCAGGCCTGCTTGTTATTGATGCAATGAGCTCCTTGTATCACCCGTCAAGTTGAAGGTGGCCCAGGCTTCAAGACGAGGCTTCTCGGGTTCCAGACTCTATGAGGCAGCGGCAGAGAAGAAGCATAGTGCCTCCGCTGTCTATTTCCTACCGGCCAGTCGTCCTCTTCATCGTCATCGCCAACATCAGCTTTTCTCGGGATCGACTCGTCGAATGATACGTCCCGGGCAAGAAGCTCTTCCGCCAACTGCACCTGCGACGGGCCGTCGTTGGGACATAGGTACAAAACAATGATGGAAAGCGAGCATCTCATTGCATGGGTTGCCCCCCTGTAGCAGGAGATACAATTGGTGTCTGCATTCCCTGCCACCGCGTTGATTGACGACCCTCGGTCGAAGTGCCGATCGAACACATCTTCAATCGAGAGTGATGCATCCGTAGTCAAAGGCACGCGTATCCGAAGGCCAGAGCACGCGGATGAATCGACCGGACCCAGGCACGTGCAAATGCACTTCGAGACGACGACGATCTCGTTGTCCAGCAGCTAGCCAAAGACGTTGTATAGTCAAAGACCTTGACGCGCCCATTCAATATAGCGACGTGGAGTGCATGGAAACAATACGTTAGCCCATGATCTTGGTAGTGTTCATTGTTATGGTCGCTCGGCCGATCTCCGTCGAAGTCCAGGTAGGCGCCATAGTGCGTGGTTTCGATCGCGCCTAAATTGCCGGATGCAGCGGCCAAAGTAACCCTTCAGGTCTTTGACGTTGGGACGAGTTGAGGGTGGATGGAGGATGGCTTGCAAACATCGGCTGGAGCGCGTCAGGGCTGCATGAGTCAACGCGTAATAGACTGGGGCAAGGTTTTGTTTTGTTATTGCCAGGGGCAGTCTTAGTCGCACATTTCCTCCCAATTCAGCATACCTACCCTATACCATGACACAACGTCGTCGCGACGATTTCATCTCTTATTCGTCGTTACAGAATGGGTACATTACAAAATAATTAAAGCTATCAGACATTTTATCATGTGATTTCCCCTGCTAGTTACCAACTACCTAAGGTATTAGTATGTGGCGTGAGTGTTTCAAAATATGCCGTGGATCAAAAGTCTAAACCCATAGACACCAATACCTCTTCAACAAGGGTTGTCTCGGCTTCGTAGAACTACAACTAATCACGCAGCAATGCAGAAAATCTAATTAGCTTGACAGGCATCTTCTCACAATCTAATCATTGCCGTAATTCTTCCCAGTCTTCTAGTTGAATAAGCGGCATTCGATGTTGAAGAGGATGTGGGGGATCTGAAGAATCCACATTCCGCCCCAAAGCGGGAACAACATCATGTCGTAATTCCGTGGTGATGACAAATTCGACGCTTGTCGGGATTTAACCTATCAGGAATTCTAAGGTCTGTTTGATTATAAATGGCTGGTTTGGATTGATGTGTTCTCTTGCTATCTTTTGCACTTTTCAACGAGTATAAAGCAGACGTTGCTGCCATCATCTCATGAGACGGATCATCAATCAACTGACAACTTGACAGGGATAACTGCTTATTGACTCCTTGTTTTCCCGCAACCCCTCACCGACTTCTCCTTCTCCTTGAGCTAATTTCTGCAATACTTTCTCTTTACTTTTATCTCTAAACATGGCGAACAAGGCGATCGTTTACGTCGAGAAGGGCAAAGCTGCCGTTCAGGAGGTTTCCGTACCTCAACTGCGAGATGACTACATTCTGGTCAAGGTCAATGCTGTCGGTGTGAACCCAACCGACTGGAAGCATGTTGATTTTGGCATTACAAACCCCGGATCGCGAGTTGGGTGCGATTACGCTGGCGTTGTGGAAGCCGTGGGCAGCAAGGTCACTAAGGCGTTCAAGAAGGGTGATCGTATTAGCGGTGCAGTTCACGGAAGGTTGGTGATACTCTTCATAACCGGCTTCAGACGTCCGACTAATATTCTCTCAGTGATGGAACCCAGATAGAGAACGGAGGGTTTTCAAACTTCATCGTCGCCAAGGGTGACGTTCAGATCAAGACTCCTGATAACCTCAGCGACGTAGAGGCTGCGACTCTTGGCATTTCTCTCTCCACAGTTGTAAGTAGCCTGTTGGTCTCCTGGTATTTGACAGGTTCTAATTCCTGTAGGGCCAAGGACTGTACCAAACGTTGGGCCTGCCCTTGCCAAACGCGGCCGAGAAAGACGACCAGTACATTCTGATCTACGGCGGCAGTACGGCGACTGGCATTTTCGGTATCCAGTATGCCAAGCTTTCTGGACTTAAGGTTATTGCGACAGCCTCCCCTCACAACTTCGACTACCTCAAGTCTCTTGGCGCCGACGCCGTCTTTGACTACAAGTCACCCACCGTGGCCGATGATATCCGCAAATACACCAACAACAGCCTGAAGCTCGCGTGGGACTGCACAGGCCAAGGGGCCGCCATTTCCGCAGGCGCCCTCAGCAGCGACGGAGGAAAATACGCCACCATCATCGGAGTGACGAAGGAGGAGCTCCATGCCGTCAACCCCAAGGTGGACGGCCCGTACGCGACCATGATGTACACGATCTTCAACGAGCGGTACTTTAAAGGTACGGAGACGTTGCCCAAACCCGAGGACTTTGAATTTGCCAAGAAGTTCTTGGCAATTTCTCAGGAGCTGCTGGAGCAGGGTAAGCTGAAGGTGCCCAACCCCATTGTGAACAGGGGCGGTGCTGGTTTCGAGGGAATTCTCAAGGGGATGGATGAGCTGCGGGCGGGCAAGGTCAGCGCTGGAAAGCTCGTGTATACTCTGTAGTTTAGTAGCTATTTACTGACCTACGGTTTACGTACAGAAAAAAGAAATCATACTCATTTCAATTTGAGTTTATTCTGCGACGTGTGTGCAAGTAAGATTATGCTGAAGTGGAGTGGTGATAATGGCCCCAATACTCGTATGCAGTCCAGCTGCCGGCGGGTTGCGTTCGCCCTCGGCAGTACGTCATTTCGGCGGGTGACAGAATGATCTGCGGTGCGCTTTTGCATGCGACACATCATGCAGCAGCTGGTGACCTGGAGAACACGAAGGGAACTGGCTGCTGGAGTTGGTGATTGGCGACTGGGGCGGAGCCAGCTGACAGAGATGCAGCGCGCTAGAGGGAAATAAGCTCAGAGCCTCCGCAGTGGTTGCAGTGGACAGCCGCTGCTACCGCCATTCCCGCAGCTTCTTTAGCGGGCGTCGCGCTGCAGGACGCCGAGCTTGAGCAGGATGACGTCCTAGCTTCAGGTCATGCGGCGCCGCCAGCAGGCTCCTTCAGTGGATATCTCCAGCGGTCAGACCCTGGCCCACAGTGGCTGGAGGGTCCTGCCCCCCCTTGAGCATCAGTGAGAGGACCCTGACACGCTGCACGTGTCATCCTTCGGAGCCGCTATTTCGTGCTTGCCAAATATCATAAAGTGTAATGGCGAGCTAGTTCCTTCTTCTCCTTCGCAAAACTCATCGCCATCAGCGTCGTCATCCTCCTCATCGCTCTGCCTGGACCACGCTATCGTCGCAGTCTTTGCAGCAGAGCAGACTAGACGGTCACAGCGGCCGTGATGGCACAGGAGCAGAATGCCGCGGGGGGCTCCCGTTGGCTGAAGATATTCCGGTCCTCCGCCACCGCCGACGCGGGCGACGACGACAGCGACCAGAGAGGAGGAGTTCGACCTCACCCGCCGAAATGGAGTATGGGCATGCTCAATGATCCGGACACCGTCGAGGTTCCTGGTGTGTATCCCTGAACATGCTGCTGGAGACGAGGGACACTCTACTAACCTCTCCCCAGGATCCGTCCTCCTTCTTGCTCAGCATCGCAACCAGCCGTTGGGCCTCAAGAATGTGCACGCGAGGACCTCGCACTCGTCCATTCCCGTCGACCCTCCTTTCTCTCCTACTTCGCCTGGGGGCACCAGAATCCCAGAGGCGCAGTCGCCTGGCAGCCACACCCCGGTCGCATCCGCCTCGGGGTCCAGGACTCCAGGCCTTGAACCAGAACCTGAGGAGAAGAAGATGACGGATGATGGGACCGTCATTCTCGAGCCGCAGCCAGATGACTCTGCTAATGACCCTCTCAACTGGCCTGCATGGCGACGAGACGCTGCCTTGCTGTCTCTTGGTCTCTACTGCATGATTGGTGGCGGCATGACCCCTTTGCTTGCTGCGGGCTTCCACCAGGTGTCCGAGGAGTACCACGTTCAAGAGGAAACAGTGGCATTGACGACCGGGCTCTACATGATGGGTCTGGGCGTCGGGTCAGTCATCTTTTCGCCAACGGCCATTCTTTGGGGCAAGCGACCAGTCTACCTCTTCAGCGTTCTCATCTTCATTGGTGCCAGTCTGTGGTCCGGCTTCTCGCCTTCCTTCAATTCTCTTCTCGTCGCGAGGGTGTTCCAGGGCATCGCAGTGAGCCCCGTCGAGTGCCTGCCTTCGGCAACCATCGCAGAGATCTTCTTCCTTCACGAGCGCGCTTACCGCATCGGCATCTACACCCTCTTGCTGCTGGGCGGCAAGAACTTGGTGCCGCTGGTCAGCGCTGCCATTATCAACAGTCTGGGATGGCGGTGGGTATTCTAGTAAGTCGCCACCGGCCCCCATAATCGCGATGGCTAATGTACTAACAACCTCGCCTAGCATCACCGCCGCAATTGTTGCTGGAGCTGGCATTCTCCTCTTCTTCTTCGTACCTGAAACCTTCTGGGATAGAACCCCCCACAGGAAGGCACACAAAAGACCCAACTTCCTCCGCCGCCTCTCGTCGCGACATACTTCGCATACGCCCGTTCACACCCCACCCATCACGAGCCCAATTCCTCCCACAAGTCCGCCGGCTACTCATCATGCCCCGGAGAGGCCCGGTGCGCTTCACGTTGGTTTCGCGCCCACCTCAATCTCTGAGAAGGAAGACCTCGAGAACCCCTCTTCTCAGAAAGGCGACGCCGCCCCAAAGGTGTCGCAACTAACTGCTTCCGGGGATGCGCATGAGCCCGTGTCCCCTGTCGAGGCAGCCCAAACGCACGAGACGCGTCTGTCTACACCACTCACACGACCCACCTCTGCTCACGACGCAGGGCCTAGAGATGGGAGCGGGATATCTTCACCCATCGGCTCCTTCTCTCCTGAAGAGAAGGGTTTTGCGGCTAGACTCAACCAGCCTCCCAAGATCCACGCCTACACCCACAATCTCAAACAGCAGCCAGCCCGGTCATTTGTTCAGCAGTTGAAACCATTCCATGGCCGCCTAAATAACGACAAATGGCTCAAGGCCATGGCCCGCCCGTTCATTCTTTTTGCCTACCCCGCGGTGTTGTGGTCCTCGATCGTTTACGCGTGCTCCATCGGCTGGCTGATTGTCATCTCGGAGTCCTTGTCCATGATTTACGGCAACCCGGACCTCTATAATTTCAACGCGCTTCAGACTGGCCTTGTGTACATCTCTCCGTTTGTTGGTGGAATCCTGGGCACCGGAGTCGCTGGCAAGATCAGCGACGTGATAGTCAAGGCGATGTCAAAACGCAATGGTGGTATGTATGAGCCTGAATTCCGCCTTGTGATGGCTATTCCCATCACCATCACTACCTGCATTGGTATCATGGGATTTGGATGGTCCGCTTCTCTCAAGGATCACTGGATTGTTCCGACCCTGTTTTTCGGGATCATCTCTTTCGGTTGCTGTCTGGGCTCGACCACCTCGATCACGTTTTGCGTGGACAGCTACCGCCAGTACGCAGGAGAGGCGCTCGTCACTCTCAACTTCTCCAAGAATATTCTGCACGGACTTCTTTTCAGTCTGTTCTTTACCCACTGGCTCGCTGATGACGGTCCCAAGATGGTGTACATCTGGATTGGCATCATCCAACTTGGACTTATGCTTTTGACGATTCCCATGTATATTTACGGAAAGCGAGCTAGAATGTGGACCGTCAGGATGAACTTTATGGAGAAATTTTAGATTGGTACATGTAGGTCCTGATAACGGATCAAGGCGCTATTCGGATATGCTTTTTATCTTTTTGGTGTTTTTTTTTTTTTTTTTGGTGCTCCCTTACCTCCCTTTTTCTGCTGGCAAGCAGAGGGAAAATAGCATTTGAGGACGTTAAGGTATAGAAATATATAGACCTTGATGAATTGAAAGTTCTATCATACCATATTTTTACAATCTTTCAGTTTTTACCATTATCAGTCATTGCTCGGATAAGAGCTCATAGGTTAGAAACTGCAAGAGGCAATGCGATGAGGAGGCCTGGGTTGGGCAGACTACACACCACGCACGAGTATCAAGAACTGACAAATAGTGGCCGCCAACACTACTGTATGTGAGTTAAACTACAGGATCTACGAAGAGGAGTCGGCCTTGCCTCGGTTGTTGAAGCCACCGGCGTCGACGTCGGGGTCTGATATCGGCACAGTCAAAATATGATTGTTTGAAGAAGTCACCTCTAGAAAATGAATGGCTGTGGCCAGGGAATTACGTAACTACAAGTGAGCGGCGAATACAAGTAAACGGCGAATTACTTTTTGATTCTATGACACACTTTCGCGCGGGGAGGAGAAGGAAAAGCTTGAATGCGGGACCGGCATCATCCGGTATCGCTCAATATGCAGCATGACTCGCGGATGGGTCCCGGTCAATCAAGGGCGTGAGGGCTCGTATAGAGATAAAATACTTGGGCAACTGGCATGGCTATTCTCTTGACTGTTTGACGAGGTATTACAACGAAGCGGAAGCACCTCCATCCCGAACATAGATCTCATATTAGCGGACGACCATGGCGCTTTCGTCCCGAGCGCAGGAGCTCGCCAAGCCCGACCCCAAGTTCTTCTTCTGGGAGATCATACAGAAGCCATGGCATCCTCAGGACAAACCCGACGGCTATGTGTGCCTGGGTCTCGCTGAGAACGTGCTGATGCACGATATACTGGCGGAGCACATCCAGCGGAACATTTCTCTCGTCAGCAGCGACTTCACGTATGGAGATGGCAAGAAACATCTTCGCTCGACATTGGCCAGGTTCCTCAACCGAAAATTCAGGCCGATCGTTCCTGTTGACACCGCTCATATCACGCCTACCAACGGCTGCAGCTCGGCCATTGAGCATGCTGCCTGGGCCTTTGGCAACCCTGGTGACTCATTCCTGTTGGGCAGGCCGTTCTATGGCACCTTTGTACCGGATGTCACGATTCGCATGGGAACTAAATTGGCACAGGTCGAGTTTAGTCCCGAGACGGGCCCGATTGGACCTGGGTGCGTGTCCAAGTACGAGGAGAAGATCCTCGAGGTTCAGGCCAACGGTGGCAGAGTGGCGGGCTTGATACTCGCGCACCCCCATAACCCGTTGGGGAGGTGCTATCCGCGGGCGGTTCTGATCGAGCTCATGAAAATGTGCCAGAAGCACCAGATCCATTTCGTCAGTGATGAGATTTACGCCCTGTCCACCTTCGCGAATACAGTAGACAGCGTGGAGGTGCATCCGTTCGAGTCGGCATTGTCCATTGAGACGGCGGGCATCATCGATCCGAGCCTGGTCCATGTCATCTGGGGCATGTCAAAGGACTTTGGCGCCAACGGAATCCGGCTGGGTGCCTTTATATCACAGCATAACGCTGAGCTTCACCGTGCTCTGCTCCCGGTGTCGCTCTACAGTTCGACCTCGGCAATTACGGACTGCGCTGCGGCAAACATGCTGAACGACGACGAGTGGGTGGACAAGTATATTGAGGAGAACCAACGGGCCCTCCAGAGCAATTTTGAGCATGTCGCCAACTGGGCTAAAGAACAGGGCTTCGAGTACGCACCTGGGGTGAATTCTGCCTTCTTCCTCTGGCTGAACCTGGGCGCGGCGTATCGCAAGTCACATCCAGGGCTGGAAGAGAAGGGAGGTGTAGACATCGACCAGGTGGTGATGGACGCACTGCTTGGTGAGAAGGTCTTTTTGGCATCGGGGGCACAGTTTGGCTCTGAGAGTCCGGGCTGGTTCAGGATTGTGTTTTCACAGAAGCGGGACTATTTAGATGAAGGACTGAAGCGCATCGTTGCTGCAATTGAGAAGCGAGACTGAATACAGAATATATGACCAGACATGACTGCTCTCTTAGTCTTGACTTAGTACGACACTCCCATCATTTTCAATTTTCACATAAAGATAGCAAACTGCCTTTGATATGAAGAGCTACTATTGACTCTGATACACTCAAAGGTTTAACCTAGCTGTGTCATGAGTGAGATTCGAGTAATGTGAGATACCGTGTAAGAATCTATGGTATAGACATGTACCCTTAATAGTAGCTAGCTACAGGATCTCCCAACACATCCAAACGAGGTCTCACACCCAAGCCTGGCGTAGTAGGCGCACTGATACGTCCATCAACGACTTTAAAGTCCACATCAGCCGTCGTGAGGTTCACAACACTCCGCGTGTCCAAAATGGTACGCAGGTTCCGCTCGGGGATAGTCTGTCCTAGATGAACGATGGCAGACAAGGCAATCTCCGACCCAGCCGTCTCCTGGACGCTGATAGTCAGGCCCGCGGCGACGCAGATGTCGCGGTGGCGGCGCCCCTTGGTCAGGCCGCCATTCTTGGAGATCTTCAGTCCAATGCCATCCGCCGCATCGTCGGCGATGATCTGGATGATGGATTCATCGCCAACAGCCAGCTCATCGAGGAATATCGGCACGTCAGTCCGGCGTCGGAGAGCAAGCGTTTCTCTCCACGTAGCGCACGGGGCTTCCAGAACGAAATCAAGACCGGGAGGGAGCTGCCTCAGCATCCGGAGAGCGCTCTCAACAGTCATTCCTCCGTTGGCATCGACGATGAAGAACTCGCCCGGTTTCTTGTCTGCTAGAGCCGCCGTGATTCGTTCAGCGTCAATCGTAGGGTCGTCGCCTACTTTGAGAGAATGTCCCGTGTATCCCTCAGCTCGGAATGCTTCAACCTGCTGACGCGTCTCGGCTGGACCGGTGACTGGGCACGAATCGATGATTGGCATTTTCACATCCGTGCGGCCCCCGAGAAGCTCGCATACGGGAAGTCCAGTGGCCTTGCCAAATATGTCCCAGCAAGCCACATCGATAGCTGTCTTCGCGTGAGAGTGGCCGATCAGGGCCGCGTCCATGGCATCGTAGACGCGATCGACTCTTCGAGGGTCTAAGCCGATTAATTTGGGTGCGATTTCAGCGATGCCTGCCCGGACGCCGAGGGCGTGGGATGCAATCCAGTTGGAGCCGAATGGTGTGCTTTCTCCCCAGCCCTCGATACCATTTTGGGTGGTGATTCGGACGATGGTGGCATCGAAACTTTTGTACTCTCTGCCTCCGGACAGGCGGTAGACTCCGCCTCTGTAAGGCAAGTCTACTTGGAAGACGTCGATGCGGGCAATCTTCAGCTCCTCCATTGTGATAGGGTATGGTTAGGCTTTGGTTTCGATGATGAATTTTTCGGCCAAGGAAGCAGTTTGTTGGTCGTCTCTATGCCCTTTTTTGAAACCTGTGGCTACTGAATGTTTGGAAGCCCACCAACTATGGCTTGGAAGATGTCTCTTATAAGATCATGTCCAGACAGGGTGTCTATCATGAGCTTTCGGACCAGTACTGTCTCTCATTAAAATTTCCCCAAACAAGGATATCGCGAGAGAGACAAACCCGCCGCCATGGCTAATCCTCTGCGGGGTCACAAAATATACCTCCGTCGTTTTATCACATAGACCTGTACCTTTGTAGGAACGAATCCAAACCAATCGGCAAATCCGAGGATGGTGCATTTGATGTCAGCGGGGTGGTTGGGTATTTCGGAATCAGTACCCGAAGAGAGTTGTAATTCTGCACTCCTGCGACAGTATACAACGTGTCTCGGGCTATCTATTTGGGGTTAAAGATGTCTTATTTCATTGTATGATTTAAGCGATCTTCCTAAACTCAGTAGATGCTAGATTAAGCACGAGTGTTGCTGTCATGAAAGACGTTGGGTAGAGATTATATTGTAATGGGCGGCCATCGACTTGCAACTAATTCATCTACTACTTGAATGGCTGTAAACTGGAGCATGTGCTGCGCGACAATATTTATCTAGAAAGACAGTCTGTTATTTATTGCCGTGACTTCTAGTAGTTATTAAATGGTGTGTTTAATTTTGCTGGAAGAGAACCCTTGGCGTTTTAAAGTAATTTCAGTTCGCACTGGTGAGTGCCGCCTGGAAGAGATTCTGTAACCGGGCCCCTTCCGTATCGGCAACCTCTGAATAATCCCTCACAGCATTATAAGCATGGTATGGGTAGGGACTGAGAAAGATGTAAGCGGAGCAACCTGATAATGAGTACATGGGTAAAACACTTACCCGTATTCAGGAGTGAAGGTGACGGGAGCACCCGGGTTGTTCTTAGACCAGTCCCTCACAATCCTGGTCCAAAGTTTGTCGAAGAACGTCTTCTCAGCGACGAACGTGGGGTCAGATGGATCCGGGCACTGAGAGCCTTGCGTTGTCCCAATGCGGGCGTGGATATGGGAGACCTTGGATGATATTAGTCAAACACCTCTCTAAATATTCTTGGTGACTTACATGTGGGATTATCTCCGTGAGGAGCTGTTTGTCCTCTTCTCCGAGATCTAGGAGCCGCTCACAGCAGACAACATGGTGGGAGAAATCACCAGTAATGCGAAGCCTGTACTGATGTTTAGCAATGTGTCTAAGCACTACCAAGTGTCGGCACTCATACTTGGGCACTTCGCGAATGATATGCGCTGTGGCATATGGGGTAAAAAGAGAGCGGTTGCGGTGCGTCTCGTGGACTACCTTGCCAGCAAGGCCGAGCTCAGCGTCAATCTCGATGGTGGCCTTGTAGAATTGTACAGATTCTTCCAGGGTCCAATAGTCCCTGTACTTACTGGTTAGTATATCGACGTCGTTTGCAGAAACTGATTTGTCCTTGGAGTTGGAGTATACGTACGCGCCAGACTGCGCATTGATCTTGAGCGGGCGCAATTCCTTGGCCTTCTCCAACTGCTTTCGGTAGTATTCCACATGTTGTTGTGGTTGAAGACCAGCAGGCCGAGGACCAGCTGCGTGTGGCCAGTGGGAAACAACCCTAATACTGTTAATTCAAATATCCCACTTCTTCGGGCAGGGCTATTCCTAATCATCCAGTTACGGCCCTATGCGTGGTGTTGTTGAACTTACTGAACAACGATTTCCAGTCCATTATCGTCACAGACCTTCCTGAGCACGGGGAGATCTGGAAGGAAGTCTGATTCTCCGTTGACGTTGATTTCAATGCCAGCTAAATATTCCAACAGGTTTAGTTGTGCATTATGCCTTGTTTGGGAACTAGCGATTGGGAATTTTCCTCAATTTTAGATAGAGACATACCGTATCCTCTGGCTTTCAGTTCCGGGAACCATCGTGCGAAATTCTCGTAATTCTTCCCTCCATCGACTCCCCAAGTCGCTCGGATGCGTAGGATCTCAGTCATCGTGGCTGAAGAAGCTCAATCTCAGCTGTGAAGTTTTTGGCGGAGGGGAAATATACAAGTGTCTCTGAATAACTTTCCCACGTGAAGACTGTCCTTCCCTCCCGCCCCTGATCTTATACCTCGATCCCGGGACGGACACTCCATTCTGAGGCTCGCTCGCGTCATGCTAATTGCCCCTCCTAGATTGAGTCCAAGGTGCAAGAAATTCCGATGGACCGCGGGGAACTTTTTCCTCTCTGGGAAGATCTACACCAAACATGACTTGGCCAGTGGAGACGGAGCACATTTATGGATCTCGAAGCTTCACGCCTCTCATACAAATCTCAAAGAGGCAATTTCCCCCATGGGAAAAGTTAGAGCTCCGGATCTTAACCCGCCTAAGCCTCTCAAGAGAAAGGGAAACTGGGCGGGGCTTCTGGTCTCTCAATAAACCGTCGTGTATCATTGGTGAAATTATCCTCTCGGGGTCCTCTGAAGCGACAATACCCCGCATGAGGGATGAGTGAGACATTAAAATGAAGGGCGACCACTTCCTACGATGGTCAGAATACTGCAGCAATAGAGAATGATATAATCGACAGTCTTCCGTGTACCGTTTCTCGATAATTTGACCCTACGAATTATAGACTCGACGACAAGAAAGTGCTTTGATCCTTGTGCCTCAAGTTCAATATCGCCCGCTTGACATTTTTGAATTCACGTCACTTAAGCAAATCCGAATCCCGAGCCTCGTCCGAAATACATGCCAACATCCACTGACAGCCTTGTCATATTGTGAAGAAGAATACTCAACGGCACAAGAGACACTGTATATTTTACTTAGTACAGTGACATCACTCAATTTGCTCAGCCTTGCGCTTTTGAAGCATGTAATAGTACTGCTGCATGGGCAAGGCTGTTGTTGGATTTCTCTCCCCTTCGAATGTGCCTTTGCCACGGCCGTCGAAATGGAGCTTCCAGGCTATCCAAGCGTCAGTAATTTTGAATTCATGAAGGCTAAAGAAATAAGATCGCTACTGGAACTTACTGCTTGGATCAAATGAAAGGTATGACCAACTGTCATTCAGATATGCCTTGTCAGATCCTACTTGAATCGACTTGACCTGGCCCATCTGACCTGGCGCTGGGCGTAGATCCTTGAGGTCGGCAACAAGTTTGATCATCCCGGTCACGAAAGTGAGAGCTATCTGCTTTCCGAGGCATCCATGCTGACCGTGGCTGAATGGGCCAATATTGACAGGTGCACGCTTGTGGTCGAATTTATCCGCGTTGGGGACCTCAGCTGCGTTACGAGCAGCTGTTCCCTGAAAATGACGGTTAGCATGGAAAGGAGGCATGTAGGACGGACAGCTTACAAGCAACATAACAACTGCGTTTCCTGGCTGGATCTTCTTCCCTTCCAACTCCACCGGCTTGGTCGCAATACGCATAGTGCGCTGAGTGGTAGTGAGACGCTGAGCCTCAATAACATATGCGCGAAGCGTCTCGTCGTCGCCCTGGTGGGCCAGAGACTGGACTTCGGCCCAGATCGATGCGTTTCCAGGGCGCAGGAAGAACTCTAAAATCTCATAAAACTAGGAATTGTCATCAATAAACCGTGATATCTCATGATGGAGTATTTTGAAGGGGGTTCTTACCACTGTCGATATGACGCCCACGCCACCAAAAGCAGTGAGCCACAAGTTATCCACGGTTAGTTCCGGCGAATTACCTTGAGCAAGCAGTTCATCAACCAGCTGATACCCACAAGATCTCAGCGACCCAGGCTTCAGATGAGCTTTACGGGTAAACCGGCTCGAGAGAGCAGATGCAATACCCAAGCCAAAGCCGCGATGAGTGAAGACTTCATCGACGAGTTTGCGGGTCGAGTTTGTTATGAACTGTGTTCCTTCTTGGGCACGGCGACGACGGTTCCATGCCTGACCGGGATCATTGTTGCAGGCACCCCAGATCCGAATGTTCAACAGATGCTTGTACAGCTCGGCCGTACCAACTAGACCGTCTGGATTCTCGTCGGAACGCAGATCCATGTAAAACAAGTCTGCAAGCAAGCGAGTGCTGACTGGAATGGCGACATCTCGAAGAATATCAATTTGGCCCAGTCCCTGCTGAAGGGTGAATTTCTCCTTCTCGATCGTCTCTGCTCCCACCCTCGCAACCATCTCAGCGAGAGCCTTGTTCAAGTTGGGGAGCTTGCCCAGTGCTTTGGAGAAGCTATCCCGATGGGCGATGTTGCGGGGTTCACTTCCGGCCAGCATGTACCAATCATAGTCTTTCTTCCCTGGGAACATGCTATTCAACGGCTTGAGCCACGGGAGAGCAAAATCCTGGGATTCCAGAGCCTGCTTGATTGCAGCTTGGGTTGAGAGGACGATAATGGTTGGGGGAGGTTTTGGGTCATCGAGAGTGAACTGGTCGATTGTGCCAAGCTTCTCGGCAATCTTTTGGTTGGCTTTCTTTGTGTACATCGGCTGCATGACTGCAACTGAGTTAAAGGGAAACCATCCAGGGACGCCCCGTTGAATCAGCTTATATAGCATGGATCCGCCGAGTGTCTTAGGGTCCTGCTGCACTTCGTTGTAACCCCAGCTGGTCAGGTTTGCGACATTGTAGTCCAGAGTGTTGAACCGGTCGGACCTGACAAGCGTAATTGCATCGGACAAGATGGCTCGTCCCACAGTATATGTTGGGCAGATGCCGCAGCCTGGATCTCGAGAAGGCTTGCTGTCCTCAACCATGAGACCTGGGTACAGCTCAACCATGTCGGGATCAGTGTACAGCTTTTCCAGAATGCCGGCAATCTCCGCGTTGGAATTGATTTCGCTGAACTTGTCATATTTCTTGAGGCCGAAGAATTCTCGGAACTCATTCAACGAGGCGACTTGCCATTTGCGTGCCTGATTGATGCCGAGAACTTCGACGATCTTGAGAGCCTTGGGAATCATGCGAGCGCCAAATACCCCGGCTGGGTCATCCATGGCCTCTTTGAGAATCCTGACAAGGTCCTCATTCTTGAAAGTGCCATCCGCCTGGCGTTCGAGACCATCAAATGTACGGACACTTGGGTCCTTTGGGATGGTTTGCTCAAATTTCAAGAGGGCTTGCCCGAGGTCACCCCAACTCACATTCTGCAAGTCATCGGGATTGCGCCCGGGGAACAGCTTCAAGAAGAAGTTGTTGATCCACTGCTCATCCTTTTTGGATATACAGGAATGAAAGCGGTAGAGAAGGTTGAACTCAACACTGACCTGGTTTCCAACACCTCGTGGAACACCATCACTGTCGAACTGCTTGCTGTCTATCTCAACACGGGGGTCCAACGTCCAATCACTCTTGGAATGATGAGTGTTGGTGATGGCTCGAAGGTAGTCATGCAAGCAGATGTTGATATATAACCCACCAACAATCAAACGAGCCGTGTTGAACAGGTCATGGTCCTGCTTGGCGACTGCTTTGGCTTTTTCCTCTGGGCTCGACCCTTCCGGGCACGATAGAGTGAAGCGGCCGTTTTCATTAATCTTGAGAAGAATGTCGGCGACGTAGTTGTGAAAGCGGCTGTACAAGACAAGCATGACGTTCACGCCTGCTGGCTGGCCCAACAAGCGCTTCTCGTGGAAAGTATCCGGCTTGAGTTTGCCTTCCTTCATGGTGCGGATCTCAAGCTGGTCTCTCAAAGATGACCCATACAAGGGAGCCAAATCAAGATACGACGAGGTATCCGACTTGTTCATATCTGTTCGATTGGTGCGAAAGATGTCATGGATGATGATAGAAGCATGATAGAACAGCATGGACGAGACACCAGCCGGATTTTCTTTGAAAGTGTCGCCGCCACGAGCCATCAATAAATCAAAGAGAAGTCCAGCATCAGGCTTGACACCATGAAGACGTTTCTGAGGACGGACTGTCTTCGCGTAAGGTGTACCAGCCTTACCTAGATGGGGCTCCATGATATTGTTGAAGCTCCCATCAGGCATGCGATATTGATGCATCCCGTTTGGCGCCACAGGCACCTGCTCACGGAGAATAACATCGCTATCAGGAGCTTTGAACTCAATGATATCGTATGGCTTGCCGGCTTTTTGGGTAGTAGCACCATCTTGAGAATTCACCACCTCATATTTGACCTCACCGCCAACGTAACTGAGAGGCGGGTGCTGGAGATTGCTCCAGAGAGTGTCGATGAACTTGTTTGTGAGCTGGGTGCGTGCAGCTGATGTAGAGGGCAACGCAGTAAGAATGCCAATCAGCAATTCAGTTGTTCTGGTTCGATGGTTAGTCAAAGATTCCCTTATGATGTAACAAGCGACACACTTACCCTTTTCTATCATCAATAGGTTCACCCTTGTGGGCTAGATCATTCAGGAGGCCTACGAGCTCCCCGAGAGAGGCCTGGCTTCGGACACCTGCATAGTCTTTGAGCAGGTCCGTAGCTAGTTTGAGTGGATCAGAGAGAAGGCTAGAACTCTCCTTCTTCGCATCACCATAATCCTCTCCATGCTGTACTTTTTCATTGAAGTTCATGGTTGCGTCTTAGTGAACATATCAATAGGAGAACGATCGAAAACCTCTGAGGGCTACTCGGTGTTTTGTAGCTCATCGATATCTTGCGAAGCCTTCTTAGAAGCCAATGAGACATCTTGCCTTTGTTCCGCAATCGGTGATATTCCGTATTGCCACCGTCACCGCCATTGTTACATAGGAAATGGCCACGGCTTCACCGGCCGGCATTGGTTGCAGTCGGCTATGTAGCCAAGCCATCTGGAAGCAGCATCCGAGACACCCTCAGCCTGAGAGCTGAGCTGAGCACACCCCGCTTCCTGCATGCCCGAGTTATGCCATGAATTATGATGGCTGTGACTTTCAACAACCGTTCGATTATTCGTCAGTCCCCTCCCGAGAGGCGTTTGCGTTTCTTGTTTCGAAAAAGGCTCAACACGTGTGGCGCCACCCCTATCTACCCAAACTGGGGACAGCTGATACTTGAGCCATATCTAGCCGGATGGATAGCTTTCCCTCTTGAGTTTTATTGATGGAGACGGCTGAAGATTGGGTTCATGTTTGCGGGCCGAAAAATTTGACATATCAACTTTTCACTTTTTAAAGGTGTACGTGCATAGGTCGTCGACGTGTCGCCGCTCAGCGATGAGTTTCGGTAATACAGTATATGCCGGTCTCGCCGTCCTATATGCGAATAGATGATCGGAGGCTTTCTTACTAAGACATGGGAAACCCGGAGGCGTTTAGCTGAGACAGAGGCGCCCAATGAGCACTTGATGTCTTCTCCTCGTGATTATGTTGACTTCACCCAAGACTTCACCCCGCATTGCTGCATTGGCACGGCCTGTGATCAACCAATAACACGAGGATGATTTGATATTGTGGCTTGCTGCAGCATAAGTTCGTTGCAGGAAGAACACGGTCAATTATGTGCAACACATCTCATATCAACCCCATGCTATTGGTCTACACGCGTAAATGTGCAACTATATTCATGCACCTCGCTCGACGGGACGACTCCCCCGCCAGTATTTGCGGTTCATTATCCGGCAGTGCTCGCCTAATGGGATAATAGATCTCCGGCCCGTGCAGGAGCTAGCATTGCCGGTGGCTGGCTGAACATCCGGACCACCAAACAGAGCGGCAGCCGATATGCACCACCACCTCAAGCTCAGCCCGAGTTGGGCAGCTATATCACGCGGACACATCTCATCATGCATATTGGGCTTGGCCGGGACGGTTCTCGATCACAAGCCAAGACTGTGCTCACTCAACTTTTGCTCGCGAGCAAATAATGATTCGTCGAATGTACTATGCAAGCCACACCTGGACTATTGAATGCGACCTAGTGCTGACCACAATTATCCGGTTGTTCACACCGGTGGCCAATCCGATGTTCGATTCGGTGATAGATCATCGATCCTTCGTAGCTGAATGGAGGCATCCAATATTATGCACGAGCGCTTGGGTTTCACTTTAGAAAAGTATAGTTTGCTTGATGATTTCAATGTTTAGCTCGTGACCCTCTTCAGTTCAGCTTTCAGTTCTTCATCGTTATCCATCATGCCAGATATCAATTCTCTGACAATGCAGCCGGAACCGAAGAAGCTCGTTCTTTGCTTTGATGGAACGGGAAACGAGTTCAGCGGCTCGAACGCCGACACCAACGTTGTCAAGCTCCTCAGCAAGTTGGATCGAAACCATCCTGATCAATTTCACTATTATCAGAGTAAGTAATATCCATCGAATTCACTGCCTGTCCTCTACTACTAGCCAATCACCCTCATGGTATGAGTTCTTCTGAGTCTGATTAATGCTAGCTGGTATTGGAACATACGACATCAATGAGAAATCCGTCAACAAGTCTTGGTTCGGCGAGCTCAAAAGCGCCTTCTCCAAGACGATTGATCAAGGCTTCGGCACCACATTTGATGCCCATGTGATGGCGGGATATCGCTTCCTTATGCGATATTACGAATCGGTAGGTCTAATTCCCACCTGATCGTAGTGTTTATATGTTAACGTATTGCTTATCACCTTTTTAAAGGGTGCGAAGATATATTTATTTGGCTTCAGTCGTGGCGCTTTCACTGCCAAGTTCCTCGCGCGTATGATCCATACCGTTGGTCTGCTTTGCAAAGGAAATGAGGAGATGGTCCCATTTGCATTCAGGCTGTACCAGCGATATTTGGCAGGAGATATTAAAGATCGCCTAGATGCTCATCAGGGGGACTCGCAAGGCGACACTGCCTGGATCGGAGATGATTTCTCGCACAGCCATGGCACGATGCTTGCCGAGAACGAAATCTCCGCTTTCAGTCAGACATTCTGCCGAAATGAGACTGTCTTCGGTGACGATGGTCATTCAAAGCACACCAATATCAAGGTGTATTTCCTAGGACTCTGGGACTGCGTCAACTCGGTCGCAGTCCTCGAGCAGAAGACGCCCGTGCCCGTTCCTGTGCTGGGCACTGCCACGTACATCCGGCACGCTGTGGCCATTGATGAACGGCGTGTCAAGTTCAAGCCAGCTCTGCTCGCGCAGGATATTAAACGATCCAACGACCAGACCGAAGATATCAAAGAGGTCTGGTTCCCAGGTAACCACGGAGATGTCGGAGGCGGCTGGCCGTCAGTCTCTGATAATCCACTTGACTCCAAGAAGAAGATGACCTTCTGGCAGCGCGTCAAAAATCTGTTCTGGTCTCGCAAAGCAAAAGAAGCTAGTCATGACCTTGATTGCGACCGTCTGCAGATGAGTGACATCCCGCTCGCGTGGATGATTCGCGAGTTGGAGCTTGTGGGCGAGAAAGACCCAAAAGCTGCAGTCAAATGGTGCCATAGCCTGGCCAGGTTCAAGGAGCACTTCAAAGCCAAAAGGGCGTATGCGCTTGGAGCTGTGATGCACGATTGCCTCTCATTCGGCCGTGGCTCTGGATTTCTCCGGGTTCTTTTTTGGAAGTATATGGGTAAGTCCTTCACAGCATGTGATGTATCAAGCACCACAATCGTCAAAACTGTCACACTAATTACGACTAGAATATCTGCCAATTATCACGCGCTGGGAATTGACCCAGAAGGGCTGGGTTGATGTGCGATTCCCGCTCAACAAGGGCTCGACGCGCGATATCCCTCCTGGTGCTGTGATGCACCAGTCCCTTGTTTGGCGGCTGCACAATGATGAATGCTACAGCCCTCCCAACAACCACGGTGATGACCTTCCTCCGTGTTTGAAGATTCACGGCAAGGTTGCGAGCTTCTCTAGCAAGGAAATGAGCGATGATCCCAATGAAGAGACCTTTGTTTTTTCCAAGTGATGATTGCATTCCAAACGATGGGATGGGAGGCTTTGGTGGGACTTTTACCTATTATTCATAATCTTGATCTTTAATTGCCTTCAAATTATCTCTGGATTTACCTTGGTTGACGTAGCTCTTACGAAGATTATCCAAAGATCTGGCCCCTTGCTATACTCGCCCGAAACAAGGAAGGAACTATTCAGAATGAAAGGTTGCTCCTGGATTGAAGCGGGCTTTACGTTCTTGATTCCCATTCCTTATATCCTTACCATCTATTCCATTGATTTGTAGAAACTCGGGCTCCCCACAGGCAGCTATGCGGCATATAACGCCAGTTTCATGTTTATGTCTACTACTTCAAGCACCATAATAGCCATGTGCTCCCTCACCCAGTTTCAAATTACGATAACGGCTATGCCGTGAACCTGTGATTATACAGATCTCCTTCTTATTTTCTCAGCAAGCCATGCCAGGGTTACAAGCACAAACTAGAAGCTGATAATGTTCTTATTCAACATTGTGAAAGTTTCCAGCCACGAATTTTCCTCCGGCTTAACCCTCCAACAAGCCTCTAGAAATTCTATCAAGTGCTGCAAGGACGTGAAGCGCATCTCGTTCTGGACGGCAAGCAGCATCTTCAAGATCTGGCGTTGTCGGGGGACTGCCAGCGAATGCGACCCGGCCACACAGAGAGGGAAGACTAGGCAATTGATGGCCTTGGATGAATTGTAAAGCATGTTAATGGTGTCCAGGCAAGCATCGACGTGTTGTTGAACTAGTGGATGACTCGTTGACAGACCGCACACTTCCCTGTAGAGATAGATGAGTGCTGTATGCTGGTAGGCCCGAATGAAAGCGTAGTGTGACGTAGATGATGAATCAGTGGAGGCCAGAGAGCTCGTGCTCAGTGATTTGAAGGGGGCATAAGCAGGTTGGAGTGCTTGTTCGAATACTCTGATCCTGTCCGTGGATGGCCGCGCTCCGGTACTACCAAGAGATTGTCGATAGAGCAGCATGGCAGACATCTGCTCAAAGACGTCTGTTAGAGATAATGTTGGGGACGATTCATCGGTCGAGACGTGCTGCTGCCACCATACCGAGCTGGGATGGAACAAGCGCCATGAAAGGGGAGAAAATGAAGGCACCCCGCCTCTTAGCATATTCGAAGTGAGGTCTGCCGTAGCGAACAAAGACACCAATACCTGAAGTGATTCATGGCCAAGATTTAGAACCCTTTCCAAACCACCCATCTTTTCGAGTGTTGCTTGAATACCCCCGTGGTGAATCAATGTTGAGAGCGGCCACCGCGAACAGTCAATGTACCCTTCGTAAAAGTAGAGGAGGAGAATGGCAAACAAGAGAGGCTGCATGCTGATTGTGCCATCCGCAGAGCAACGGCCGAGCTCCTCGTTCACAGCTTCTATGCATTGTCTGCGTTTCTCCACGGTATCGGGCGGGCGGTTCCGCTTGTCTTGGAGGAAGCGATGCGAGTCGGCAAGCAAACCGGTTGCCAAAAGCACGACCTTATGATCTCCAAAAGCCTGCAGGGGAGGTGGAATAGGGTCAAGGGAAGCAGTGAGGAGAGGCCAGAGCCGCCTGTAAAAGTACAATATGGCTTTTTCCTGCGAGGGGCTGTCCAGCCCGCCAGGGAAGACGACGGGCTGGAAAGAGGCGGGTACGTTAACCACCGGCCTGGGAGAACGCTTCAATGGACCCTGGACATATTGGCAACATTTCCCTGCTCTTAGACACCGCTGGCATGCGGGCTTTGCGAGATCGCACCGGACACGACGAGTTTTGCAGGGCCAGCAAGATCCGGGCACCGTCCTGATTCGCTGACTCGATGCTGATGGGGTCATTTTGACAAGCTTGGAGGCCCAACATGTGTTAGTAGGCATTTAATGCCGACAAGGTTAAGTGTACCCGAGCGATGCACCTGAGCCGAAGTCTCGCTCTGATGGATGGGGTGAGGAAGTCTCGGGCTTTTAGCCAATGTTGATCGTCAAGTGACTCTGCCCTGAATGCTACATCCAATCCACATTTGGTTGAGCAGATCAACAAATCACAGCCCAGAGATGGTGAGGAATGAGGTCTTGTGGCTCCACGTGAACCCATTCAAGCACTATAAAGCCAACTGTGCTAACGATTTGGTCAGTCGAAATTTCCTAAATAGGCTCCGGTGACCCTTTATGTCGATGGCCTCGATTATAAATACAACAGTAATTTGTCCTTCATTTCAAGTCGCTCGATTCTACAAATCCCTGACAATACGTTGCGTCTTGATGCTTTGAACAAGCAGCACAATCCTTCGCTCAAGAAACATCCTACACTACAACCAAGGCACTGCAACGTGCATCATGGTGCAGATATTCCTGTACGTATGCCCATCGCCAGTTGACCCTCCGATATGCTAACTAACACTCACAGCACGGGCGCTACGGGCTATATCGGGGGAGATGTACTCAGCGTCCTTGTCGAGGCCCATCCAGAGTACCATATCACATGCCTGGCACGCAGCACTGAGAAGGCCCTTGTCCTGACCAGTCGGTACCCCTCCCTGTCCGTGATCTTGGGAGACCTAGACGATTCAACCCTGCTCGCGGAGCAGGTTGCTAAGGCTGATATCGTATGCCACCTGGCTAATTGCGAGCATCTTGGTGCTGTTCAAGCCATTTCTAGTGGCTTGTCACAGCTGAACGCCTCCGGTTCTACCAAAGCATTCATTCACCTGTCCGGTGCCGACATATTGTGCTTTGAGGATGTCAATGAGTTAACATACGGAACGAGGAGGGACAGGTTCTATGACGATCTGCAGGGTGTTGATGACATCCTTTCTCTCCCTAATGATGCTCCGCACCAAAACGTGGATTCTGTGGTCATGCAGTTGAGCTCAGAAAACGAGTTCGTCAAGACCGCCATAGTCTGTCCCCCTGCAATCTACGGGACTGGCCGTGGCCCGGGAAACAGGCGCAGCATCCAGGTCCCTGAGCTCGTCTCCCACAACCTGAGGAGGAAAGCTGCCTTCATGGTGGGGAGTGGGGAGAATCGTTGGGCCACGGTCCACGTCCAGGACCTGTCGCAAATCTTCCTCAAGCTCGTAGAAGACGCGGCGACCGAAGCTTGGCAGGCTACTTGGGGACGATGTGGTTTCTACTTTGCTGGGTCGGGGCTTGTCTCGTGGGGAGATGTCTCCAGGCAGATCGCACAGGAGGCTGTCGCACAGGGCTTTCTGGAGCACGCCCGAGTGGATTCCCTGACCTGGGAGGAGGCCGATCAGGTCTGGGAGTTTTCCTCCCTGTTTCTAGGCACAAACTCCCTGTGTATATCCAATAGAGCGAGACATATGCTAGGCTGGATCCCACGAGGACGGCCTCTTTCCGAGGAGATTCATGAGCTTGTCGTACAGGAGGCCGCTGCTATCGGTCTTTGATATTGTCATTAGTTAGGAAGCTGTTAAATACGGCTATATGTAGAACAGAAGGAAGAAGAAGATTATGGAGAACTGAAAAGATACATTTGTGAACCACGGTTACTTCTATGAATGATCCAGGTCTGTTGTATCCGTCACTGCTGATGTTAAGATCGTCGGCATCTGGGTTTCGCTCTATTTGCAGCATAAAATACTCGAAGCCGCTGAAGAATTGCTGAGGTTAGCAGCCCACGACTGCACAATATTTCTTCATTTCCCTGAAGTTGAATTGAATGATAGATGCAGTGAGTGTACTCCCGACCTGACGGGTAACCATGGTTTCGGATTATAATCACCACTCCTTCATTGTTATTGCGCGTATAGATGGCGATATTCAGTCTCCGAATCATTATATCATACTCTGGTCTTATACTAAGCGTAAGTATAAATGTCTTTGCTCGGGTCATCCCAGCACGATACTATGGCAGTCGTTCTGCCCCTCCTATGCCTACTACTTCAGATCCGTCTGATTACAGCTTGCTCACTGTGGGCTGTGAGAACCCAAATTTGGACAGATCATCTGTCGCCTTTCCCTCCAAAGCAAGCTCAGCCGTCACGCGACCAATAGCTGGCGCAAACTTGAACGCATGAGCATTTCCGAGGGCGACAATGATGTCCTTGTGCTTTTCCATAGGACTGATGATGAACTGCCGATCAGGCGTGATGGTGTATTGGCAAGTAACTGTCCGTAACTCCTCGCCATGGTCTGGAATGAGGCCATCAATAAAGGTGTTTAATTCCCTTCGTAGTCTTTCCGAAGGAACCCAGGTACGTTCTTCTGGGACCATGTCGTTTCTGCCAGCATCCTGGCCTGCTTTGAGCACTGGCTCACCGTAGAAGGGAAATCCATAGAACCACTTCTCATCCGAACCTGCCCCTCCCCAAATCCACACCGGAAACTTGTCTGACTCGAAGCGGGCATCGTGCTCAGGCTTAGGTTTGTAATACGTAACTTGCTCCTGCATTACCGTAAGGGGCAGCTCCACGCCGAGGGGGCCGAGGAGTTTGTTGGTCCAAGCATCGGCGGCAATGATGACCTTTTTTGCATGGACGTCGCCTCCGGATGTTTTGACGAGGACGCCGCCGCCGGGTTGTGGCACCACTGCGTCCACGCTGGTGTTATCCCTGAGAATGGCGCCAGCACCACGGGCAAGATACTGAATGGTAGTCACTGCCTTGGAAGCATGGACGATGCCTGTATCTGCCGTATAAATGGTGTCCACGCTGTCCGGAACATTGAACCCGGGCCATCGACGGTTGACTTCAGCAGCACTTAGCCGTTCATACGGGACATTGTTGGCGTCGAGGCTATCGGAAAAGGTATGAGAACCATTCGGTCCATCTTTGGGGAGAAAGACGACGCCGCCCGTAATTGTAAGCATCTTTAGCCCCGAACGCCTTTCAATCTCAGCCCAGTCCTTGTAGGCGGAGCGAGCGAGAGCAACAAATTCGGGAGCACCATATGATGTTCTGACGATTCGTGAAGTGTCGTGAGATGCTCCTCTGACATGGCCGAGCTCGAACTGCTCGAAGCCGATGACTTTGGCGCCCTTGATGGCCGCTTGGTATGCTGCTGAGCTTCCGAGGGCGCCGAGGCCTACGACGGCAACATCAAATGTCTCGACAGCCATGGCCAAGTGGATGGTTGCTCGAACAATGAGGGCCGAAAGAAATAGCAGCGAATTGAAAGGGCAGGGAAAGTGTCAACAACAGAGCTGGGATTGAAATGGGGTAAAGCTTGGATCAATGTGTATCAATCGAACAGTCTACGAGACACCACTTTTTTATGTTCAAAGAAGATTCTACCCTGCGCGCTCTGGCGGCATTCATGGTCGAATCAGCGATAACTGAGGCTATGCTCCGAGACACTGCCGGAAGGCGTCCGCGAGATGCCGATGTAGATGCCGATGCTATCTTTCACGAGAGGCGATCTGCAGAATGAAGTTACCCCGCAAGGTTATCGGGATGCGGACGAAGTCAAATCCGCGTATGCAAAAAGACATCACGCTCTGCTATTATATACCGATCGTAAGTTATAATAGAATCCCTTCTGATTAATTATAACGAAGGACTGTTTACTTTAGATATATCTTAATGTATAGTATTTTATATAATAATTCTTTTAGAAACACTAAAGACATATAATTCAAACAAGTATAACTATACAATTTTACCTATCTACAGTATATGATCCATCAGCAGTCAGTTCAACCAGCCTTCCTTCCTTAACCCCTGTATACCTGCATGTCAACCGTCAGCCGTAGCCCTCCGGGTCAGTCGTAGATCAGCCGTAGCGTGGGGGTCAGCCGAGCCGTAAGTCAGCCGAGCCGTAGGTCAGCCGTAGCCTCAGGAACAACACAAGGGGCATGAGCCCGGTTACTCATTCCCGCATAATACTCGCTCCCCCGTGGGGTGGCTAGCAAACTTGTTAGGTTTGATACCGCGGGGATCTCGGACTTCTGAAGAGGACAGTGAGTCCAGTTGTGGGAATAGGGATACCGGGCAAGTGTGTGATCCTTGACAGCCAGAACAAGGCCGCGGAAACTTGCCGCATTTCACTTTGAAACGGAAAAGCCCTGTAGATCGATCGTGACGATGACATTGGCAAATCGTATCTCCATGTCAGGCTGTTCTGAACAAGGAGATTGCCTTGCCCGGACCATGAACGCTCGCATCTCGACAGACATATTTGGCAATTGTCCCTGTCCGATGTTGGCATCTATTCCATTTCGTCATCCTCGGCCTCTTTCCAATTTGCTCAACATTCACTACTTGTATCCATCTTTGTTTGAGATCTTTTAGATTCTAATGCCATTGAAAAAAAGAGGAAAGACGACGTCAATTCGCTTCGCAAGCCGTTTCTCAACAACATGTCCATTCAGTCTGCATCACCCGGAGACATGTCTTTGAACAAGAAGATGAATCCAAAGAAGGACGTGATGAAACCGGAAGACGCCGGCACAAACGATGCGGTGTTTGGCCAGATCACCGAGGAAGGTCCCGATTACCGAAACGTAAGTTTACAACAAAATTGAGGAGGTGAACAGGGCTAATGGGTGAGATGATAGGTAGGATGGATTGGAACGGTCGCCCTCATGCTGAAAACGCAGTTTGGACTGGGTATTCTCTCGATTCCGGACGTCTTGAACACATTGGGCATGGTGCCTGGAGTTCTCTGCATCCTGGTAGTCGCGGGAATCACCACGTGGTCCAACTATATGATTGGATGCTTCAAGCTGCGCCATCGGCAAGTCTATGGAATTGACGACGCCGGTGGATTGATGTTTGGCCGCGTCGGAAGGGAGTTCTTCAGCATTGGAATCTGTATCTGTGAGCCCCCCCTGAGCCTTGATATTCTACCTCTGCCTAATGACCACTGACATTTACCATTGATGATACCTAGACTGGATATTTTGTTCTGGTTCTGGCATAGTCAGTACGTCGACCGGATTGAACGCAGTCTCTAGCCACGGGGCATGCACTGCCATCTTCATGATAGTTGCTGCTCTGGCGGCTTGGATGATTGGAAGCATCCGCACGCTAGGCAAAATGACCTGGGTCGCATGGATTGGAGTTGCTTCTGTATTCATCGCCGGTACGTGCCCTTTGTTGAAGGATATCGCATGTTCACTGACTCATCTATCTCAGTGATGATGATAACTATTGCCGTGGGCATTCAAGACCGACCGTCTGCCGCCCCCTCGACCGGCGATTGGCAATCCGATTGGAAGCTTTTCGGGAACCCGACGTTCACAAAAGGCATCATGGCCGTCTCTTCCCTAGTCTTTGCCTACGCCGGCACGCCAGGATTCTTCCCAATCATCGCTGAGATGCGTGATCCTGCGCGATATAACAGAGCTCTCTTTGTCTGTCAAGGATTCATAACGGCCATGTACATCACTATCGGCTGCGTGGTCTACTATTACTGCGGGTCTTTCGTTGCATCTCCTGCCTTGGGATCAGCAGGCGACCTAGTCAAGAAGGTAGCATACGGCGTCGCCCTGCCTGGATTACTGGTTAGCACGACCATTGTTCTTCATGTGAGCATATTTCCAGAACTCCTTGCGGAGAAAGACTGGCCTTTTTTCTACATCCAAGTCTTATCCACATATACGTCCCCGGTGCTAACTTAAGCCTAGTTTGCTAGCAAGCTTCTATTCATCCGGCTCCTCAGAGGAACAGAACACCTGAATAAGAACACCTTTCGGCACTGGACGACATGGATAGGCTGTACGTTTGGCATTGCCATCGCGGCATATTTGATCGCCAGTGGTATCCCGGTGTTCAGTGCTTTGGTCTCACTCATCGGCGCGCTACTCGGGACGCTGATGTCGTTCCAGCCCATGGGTTGCATGTGGCTGTACGACAACTGGCATCTAAGGGGGAGCAGTCCGAGATGTACCTGGTATCTGATGGTTGCCTGGAGCATGTTTGTTATACTGATTGGAACATTCATCATGATCGCAGGAACGTACGGTTCTATCATCGGGATTATTGAATTGAATCGAGCCTCAGGCGGATCCCGCGCTTGGTCGTGCGCTGATAACTCGAACTCAACCTGAGTTCGGTCATTAGATTCATAGTCTTATATTATGCTAGAATAAATAGAAAAAATAATTTCTGAAAACAGAGATAAATTACTCTTTAAATAAAAAGAAATACTAAGAAATTTATAAACAGAAAGTTCGAAGCTAGAAACCATATTTAGAAGAAATTAAGTTATAAAAGTGAATATTATAGAAGATATATCTAATAAGATTTACCGGAGACATGGAGCATATCTGTTTTTGATAAGTGGTCGGCGACAAAAACACGAACTTTTGTGTCACAATGATCCGTTCGACATAAGTCCCGAATTATGTGTGCTGGAAATGCATATCACCATAACGGAGTAGCCAGAAGCAGCACAAAGTAAGACAAAAACAGCCAAATGTATCTTTGCAGGCTACCATTTTGTAAGAATCTCACTCTGATCCTATTGCGACGCTGAGGTGTTGGGCTGTAGGCTGCGGTATGGTCGCGTTGGTCGTAAGGTCCTTATATTCTAACCGACGTGGGGGCGTAAATTCTTAGACGGTCCGATACAAATACAAGAGGCCAAACCGAGGAGGATCTTTTGCGTTGGACTTTGCTGGCAGATTGCGTGTAGCATTCGCCATGTACATACATTCAAACAATCAAGACTAAGCCAATTATATATACGCCTGAACCAGCCTTTGAATTCACACCAGTCTTTCTCTACCCTCTAATCCTCTTGCAGAAGTGAAGTTGCGAGTTGATGCTTGTGAAGCGACGAGGAAAATGTCGGCTATTAACATTACGGCAATCCAGACACCTATAGACTATTCTGATACTGGCCCTGGTGCAGTCATTGCCTGCAGTATCCTTTCGGTTTTTACTACCACCATAGTTGTCTTGCGGTTTCTGGCGAAACGATTGACGCGTCAGACACTGGGGGCCGATGACTGGACGTGCCTTGCCGCGCTCTTAATACATCACGCTCTCATGATAGCTTCTTGTGTGGCGGTAGTTCAAGGTGGCATGGGGCGAGACGCGAGGATAACTGTCCCGGAAAACCCACACTCAGCTGTCATCTTGTTCCAGGTTCGTTCAGAAAACAACGCAGCTTGTCCCGTTATGCAGTATCACTCCCTAACGTTGAGTCTGCCAGTGCCTTTTTGTTGCAGAGGTTACATACACATACAGCTCCCCCCTGATCAAGATCTCTGTCCTGGCCTTTTACTGGCGCATATTCCCAACAGCCGGGATGAAGCTCGGGTGCAAAATCATCGGTGCCATGTGTATTGCGTGGTGTGTCGCCGTCACCATTGTGGACTTCATTCAGTGCCGCCCTCTCGAGGCGTTCTGGTACTTCGAACTCCGGACACGACCGACAACAAAATGTGTCGATACCGTTCTTCACTTCCTGGCAAACTCGATCGCCAATACGTTCATAAACTTTCTAACGCTGAGCTTGCCTATATATGAGGTCTGGAAGCTGCACACCTCGACAGAGCGCAAGTTCAAGATCGCTTTCATTTTCCTTCTGGGTGGAATGTAAGCGCTGACCCCCTTACTACCTCCACTCCAATCATTCAAAGGCATCATCGCTGACATGATCTGTAACAGAGCCTTCGCTGCCAGCCTGGTTCGCACGGCCACCACCAACGTTATTTGGAGAGAGGGCCTCAGCAATTTCACTAGTAAGTCCAACAGAAAGAGCCTGCGTGCCTTGGTCAGCGGTCACTAACAATGATACCAGAGCAATTCATGGTCACAGGTATAGCGACCGTTATCGAGATCTACGTGGCCATTATTGGTGCCTGCACGCCCACGCTTATGCCATTCTACCGCAAGCTGCGATACGGCGAATACACCACGAGTCAGACCGGCGTATGTTCTTCTAAGCACGCCCTAGGAATCAGTGTGAGCGGCGGGATTGTGTCTGGGAAACGGCTGTCCAAGAACGGGCCCAAGCTTAGCGAGAGCACGGGCTCCTTTCTGCGACTGGAAGAGGAGGCACGCGTGGGCCAAAGCACTCACGACGACGGCTTTGGTTATCCACACAATGAGAGCTACCAACTAGATTTTGTGAGGCGCAATCGGGTATAGCTAGAATGTACCTTCACGGACGGAGTTCGAAGAGTGATGGTTTCACCTTCTTTTAGATTGCCGAGGACATATGGATAGAAGAGCGGCATATTGGTATTGATACTTGGGAAATTCCTAATGCGAGTGTCTTTTAAGGATTCGGCTTAATGTCGGTTTTGGTAGTGTTCGTTGTGTTGAGTTGTCGGGCTCTGGCAGCTTCCACTGCTCTTGCACCATTCTCTTTTCTCTTATGTCCGTCGGTTTGGGAGTATGGAGCAGTCAAACTTATCGCGTTATGTCCATTTAAAACCAGTGATGCATTTCTTCTAGATTGGCTACCACCACCATGGCTTAGTTAATGACAGAGCGGAGCTTCTAGCTGTCAGCACTTTCATCAGAGATCCCCGGGACACTCAGCCCTAAGATCCCAAGCTTGTCCCGACCCAGCCACATTTTTTATCGAAATCTAGACCAAGAAATGGATGGCCGACGTGCCCCTGGGCTCTACCCCTCCATCGTGGAAAATCCATGACAGACCGGGGGCGCTGTCGACTTCTGCTCGGGAGGTATCCTTTGGCTAGGCAGAACTGACGTGAGGTTGCTTGCAGAATCGGGCCGCTACCCTAACTTTAGCATTGCCTTAAGAAGTGTTTTTCTGATCGACGATGATCATGCCTATCTTGAGCAAGCGGAGTAAGACATTGCCACTCCTCAAAATGTTCAATCTGGGTTGCTTGTGGGCTCGGTTGTTGAAGCTCAAGGTGCCCTTTGGACCTTTGTGCATCATCCCGGAGATGTTGCCTATGAAGTTTCTGACTGCATGGGCAACATACAATTTGTTGTCGATGATACTCATCGGGCCTTGATCTTTTGACAAGCACCTTTGCAGTCATCCTCTGTAGCAACAATATGCCTGCAACATCGTATTATTATTTTGGGTAGTAGTCTAAGATTGCAACAGTCAGCACAGGAATGATCTTGTGATAGGCCACCCACACTCCGCCCTGTCACAAATCCTTCCCGTAGAGCACTTTTGGGCACGCCAGCCCCTATTTCATCCACGTCACATTTGAGGCGGGGAATCCTACGATTAATGGAGGGCGGGTAGCACTCTATGATCGGCGATTAGTGGCCGTGAGGAGCCAAGCGAGCTATCCGTTCGGCAAGATCTACATTGCGAGAATAAACAACTTAGGCGAGGAAATCTCTAGATAAGGTGCACCGGGTGCAGTGGAGGATTTGAAGGATGCTACTGATTTAGGAAATTCATTTGATAACCCAATCACGTACTTAAAGTCAGGTGTCATGCACTTGATACGTGTAGCTTCGAGTAATCCGGGAGATTAGGCTCCATGACAGTCAGATTGGTTTTTTTCCTAATTCAGCGTCATACGTCGTCTGTCCTGACAATACTGCGAGTACCAGAAGTGCAGTGTTACAGAAGAACCTGTAAGAGATCTGCACTCAGCTGCTTTCTTCGCTGCAAACTTACATTCAATACTCATCCGATTCTCAAGTTCTTGGCTAGATCTCCAGCCTCTAGCCTACGCTACCGTTCTTGAACCGCAACACATCGACTTAGAGATTCACTTCCCGTCGAGCCTTTTCTTCTTCTTATGGAGAACCAGACCAGAGCTTCCTCCTCCCTGTTTCTCTCCGCATCCATGTCCATGGCGAGGGCCCGGCGAGGGCCCCGAGGCTTGCCAAGCGACCCATGTCATTCCATTTCTCGCATAAGCAGTCTACTCTTGACCACGCTTCAACTCGATATCTTCCTCTCTTCTTGTCCCCAAGCTAAGGTTACGGTGGCTGATCAATTACACAATATACCCAAGAGATTTCCGTATGATTGGAACAATCCTACCCGCTATTAGTGAAGTTGATGATGGATCCTTGGCACTGGCTCTCATTGAAATTCCCTTTTAGGGTAAAGACTCTTCACCGATTGTCGTCCCACTACCCATCCTCAAATACCAGAGTGAGAAAACATACATGCTTTCCAGCACTTATCATCGAATCGTTCCCCATATAACATGCCACTTGTTAGAAGATGAAAACATCATGCCATTATTTCGTCAAGAGCCCATATTATTTCCATGTCTTGTCTGGCTTTGGGAAAACGGGCCCACGGTCATTCAGATTCCACTCGAAACGTTTAAATAAACCTAGAAGAGAGCCCATGAAACCTAATGGAAGCTACTTTTGATTATGAGGGCGAGAAAAAGGTGTATTGACTGATATAAATTCCAAAGCCTCTCCTATGATTCCTCATCTATCTCATTGATAAACACTCGCTAGTGTCTAGTACCAACCTAGCGGGTCACACGCATCTGACAGCTGTGAGCACAAACATCGTTTCCTCCATCAGAGATGTGCTAGATCTGAAAGTGGCTTGACCTCGCTAGGATGATTGTCATGACAAACTGGGGTTTGTGAACGATGCAATTTCTATCCACGATGCTTGATAAAGTCGAGGATCGTGGCATTAATCTCCTATATCAGCAAGACTGTCTTTTCTCTCTGTAAGGTATTTCAAAGTCCAGGCACCCAATAATCGAGATTTGCTCTGACAGGAAGGACTATGTGGAACATCTCTTTTAAATGGTAAGGCACAATCCTTAACACAATCTTTCTCATGACACTGTGGCACATAGATTTGCATTATGTTCTCATGTTGATTCAATCTGTCATAGGTAACAATAGTGTAGCGCCAAAAGCCTTATTCAAAAACCAAGACAGCACGATTCTCCGGGTCCAAAGCCTCCAAATACGCGCATTTCCTACCAACGCCATTTTTCCATCCGAACTAAGCGATCTCCAATCCGAACCAACCGAACGACCCATGGGCGAAGCCTACATAACAAATACACGAGACTCCGGCAATAGTGCCGTCCAGTCATCACGATCGGCCCTGCGATCCCATATATACCTCAGCATCTCCTTCGCACGAAGCAGATTCGCGAACCCATTACGATAATACTGCCGCTCCAGATACCCTTCGAGAATCGCTTGATGACGAGGATTCCTGCTCGCAGATCCGACAATGTAGCAAGGCCAAACAAAGCAGTGCTCGCCCGGTGCATCTTTGGGAAAAGCCTCCAGTGTTTGAGTGAAATATTCGATCAAGGGCTCGTCGTCATCGTCAACTTGAACGGGAATCTCTACTTCAGTAGCATCCTTGTCAGGGTTGACTTCCAGCGAGTTGCATGACTTCAGGGCCCGGTCGAGATATATGTTATAAGCTTGCTGTCGGATGCTCTCAATTACGCCAAAAACATCTGCGTGCTGAGGATAGAGGCGCTTGTAGTACTCTAGACAGTCGAAGCTCTCTTCCGCTCGGCAAAGGATCTCGAGTAGTCCCGTATCCGGACTCAGTAATGGTGCGGCGTAAACCCGCATCCTATGCGCTCCCGTTAACGACTTGCTAGGTATAATTCGGTAGAAGGATCTGACTTACTTGCGGATCTGTCGGATGGAAAACTCAGCCACCTCGCCGCCCAGCTCTGCGAAGGTGGCTTCTCCTCCGATGGCATCAAGGGCCGACACTAGCATTTGGAACATAATGGGGAAGTCTGTGCAGCCGTTTACCATGACTGCAGTTAGGAGAACGACAATGGATAGGATGACTGCTTGCTGCGTCTCGAAGTCTTGGTTTGTTAATTGCTGTCGTTGTTGGAGACCCTGAATGGCGGATTCGTAGAGCAGGCTGGGATCAATCATCGCCTGGGAGACGGTCTCGATTCCAATAGACCCAGCCAAGTGATACGCAGCAGCCGCCATGACCGCGTTCATGACTATCTCGTTAGACTGGGCCATTGGTAGAATTGCGTGGCGCCAGCCGTTGTGGTTATCATCAATGACGACCATCTCGGGAGCAATTTTTATAGAAACTAGCCTTTGTATTAGTTTTGTTCAAAGAAACAGAAGATATTGGAGGAAGATAGTGGTCAGCCTACAGTAATTAAGCAAGAAGTCTTTCCATGATGATGTTTTGTCGATAGAAGACCACAGCTGCAAGCTTTGGTCTCCGAGCTCTTCCGAGCCGGCTTCAGCCACGCCCTCATGTGTTGGCGGGACCACAGCCCCAGCAATATCGTCAAAGAGCCCACATGGTAGGTCAAAGTCAAATATTGAGTCTTCTAGGGCAACGGAAGCTGTGCTTCCCACTTCTGCGACAAACTCCTCGCCGTTGGTGGGAGAGCCCTCGCTGCATGTCGAAGCGCCGCACGTTGGCGAACTCGCTTGAGGGACGAAATTTGATGGTGGCATATCATGCATCCGAGGACTTTTGGCCTGCTCCATCTGCCACTTGACGGTTTTCACCCCGCGGGACAGGCCTTCCCGAAACCTGAACTTCACACCAAACCCGCTGCAGTCGATGCCGCGGGAGGCACATTTCAGGCAGCCTGGGCGCGTCTGATCACAGTTGATGCGCCTTTGGGAGCACTCGTAGCATCCTATTCAAAGTCAGCTATATGAACTACACCATAGATAAGCTTGATAGTATCATCTAGCCACAAGGATGGGTGAAGGGGTCGTTGTGTACTGCGTGGATTTTCTCTGAGGCGTTACCTTTGACCTTGGGAACATAGGGGCGTTTCCGGCGGACCATTGTATCTAGTAAGCCAGATTTGTCCGGGAAACTAATTGCTTTCGAATCCTTAGGGGTATTCTGTGGGTGCGGTTTGGAAATCAAGTTGTATCTCAGTGATTTCTAGTCACTGTGTTGGGGTGCTGATGATTATGGGGGAGGAGGGAAGCCCGCCACGTCTCTGCCCAGCTGGAATTACTTATCAGTGGAGCCTGAAGAGTGAGGGGTTCGCTAGAACAAGTGCGTGGAGTTAACTGCAGCGGCAAATAATCTGGGGAGGGAGGCGTATCACACATGCTCCACCAGCCCGCGTCGAACAAAGATAGAAGTGTATATCCTAGCTAATGATAGGCAATACCTAACGGTACACCGGTAGGCGAGAACACCGCTCTGCAGAGTGCTGGAACCAGGATTGGGCTGCGAGGAGTGACAGATGGGAGACCGGCAGGGGGTCGAAGAGAAGTGGGTGCCTGATAGATCGGCTGGGCTGGACACTTCGCCTGTGGCCGTTACCGGCATTGATTGACATGGGGATTAGGAGATTGATGATTGGTTGCTACTTACTTTAGCCCCAGCATCCGCATGGCATTGCAAACAGTCCATATCATGTTACAAGGGTCGTTTGCCTGTGCCTTATCTACCTGTCCTGTCTCCATCTGGCCTTTTTATCAACCATGGAAGCAAGATCGGGGACATGTAGAAACTAGAAGTGATCGGGGGCCACCAAGGCTGCAGGCATTAGCGTGTGGTGTGAGCATGATGATCTTCATCGTTCTCCGGCGACAGAGGCTGATGACTTTATGCGTTCGATACCTTATCTACGGGCTGCAATACATAACTGGATACAACACATCGGCATGCAGATCAGCTATCGCGCTACAGCTTTGCATTGTGATAAGTAAAGAGGATGGCAGTATTGAGACTTGGCTATAGAACCTGAGGGGGCATATAGCTGCACAGTTGACTATGTAGCTTCTTACGTTGGCTATATATCATCATGCAGCGAGGTCAGAATGATTCGGTCATTCATTGAATCTTAAATTGACGGGCAAACAAACCATATTTCTTCATGGCACCCTGTTATGTGAAGTAGCAGATCAGGTGGTGGGCCGGAGGTTGGCTACGTGGAATAGTCAATGACCACTGGCATGATCATGACACATGCTGCAAGTTTTCACCTTGCAACTGAGATTGGAGAGCTGGCCAAATAAAGTTCCAGAGAGGGCTTTGTCCATGTGACCCCCAAGGCCGGGAACGGAGCCCCCATTACTGTTCACGCGCCAACAGTATTGCTCAGCAACGCACAGTCTAGCCCATAATCTACCTGTAATAGTCCGGCCTCCAATATTCATTCAAGGAGGGGTGCTGCAACATCCGTGGCCAGTGCAGCGGATACGTAGCCTAACCCTTGGCGACTAGTTGCCCCCTTTCCCTTTCGAGTTATGATCATGCAAGTCTTGCATACGGGAAGACCGTGGGGTTTGTTGTTTAGCCAATTAACATACACTCCCCCGACCGATCCGTATCCCTCTTCCCTCCTCCAACCCTCCAATCCTATAACTTCAAACGCTAGCAATGATGTGGTCGGATGCATAGGTCCACGTTGACCTTGGCCCATCTCCGAACCCTCTCGCCACGATCTGAAGCACACTGTTTCCCCCAACTCGACAAGCCAATGGTCTATAGACAATTCATTGAACTGGCGTGAAGCTGACGTTATGACTGCGGTTAGTGGCAACCCTCACTCTCTTTCCCGAGCGTTTAGTTTGGAGCATCGGGAAATATCCCGACGATCTAAGAATTAGGGCCAGGACTCCCTCTAGAGCGTTTATATCCCCTTCATTTCGTGTTACCTTGGCCTAGACATGCGCTGATGCCAAAAGAATGGTCATCGCGATTAGATCGTTCAGACGGGTGGCGTGCGCGCCCTCAGTGATTTCATGCTGCCCTCGGAAAGCCCTATGCGCTATGAGATCTATAAGTCTTGATGCGGATTTACACTTATGTATTTGAGACTCAACGCCTGGTTCCTAGCCTGTAAACTACATTTAACGATGTGTTAGGTTAGGGAAATGGGAATACCGTTTATAGTTCACGTCGCAGCCTAATAAGTAGGCCGATTTGACCCCCCCCTAGGACTATTACGAGAAAAGTGTTAGAAAGCCCGACAGTTCTTGCCTCAAACTCAATGTGTGCTTTTGAGTAACCTATAATGTAAAAAGAAGAATATTTGAATAAACTACGTTATACCACAAGTAATGACCACTATCTATGGAGATATCATGAGAACCAAGGCAGGCCAACCGCCTCAGCAACCTCGGCCGCCACAAGCTTGTGAATTGCGATAGCAGGGTGGTAGTTATTGAACCAAAGGCAACTCGTACCATCTCCATTGAAGCAAGTGGCGTCCGGCGCCCCGTAGCGGGTTGGATTATTGATAGCCTCATTGAAAGCAGGAGCCGTGTCAACAATCCAGGATGTTATACCGGAATTCTTTGTCTTGAATGCTTCCATACTCGAGCTGATAAGGCCATTGTATTGCTCGATGGTGGCGGCAAGCATCTTGTTCGAATCTTCGCCGTTCTCAAGCATAAGCGGTGACTTCTCAGTTGCTGCCAATAAGTTAGCAGGACCGGACAGCTGGAACATTTCCTGCCCTCGAGAAGGACTCTTTGGGGCGGAGAAGCCTGTATGTACTTACGGGGAACACCCAATAGAAGAAAGTTTCGGACTCCAGAATCATAAAGAATCTGCAGCTGCTCAAAGTATCGTCCCAGCACCTTGGCTATGAGTGCCTCTCTGTCCTCTAGCCAAAAGGTATTTCCAACATCGTTGACACCCATCCAAACGCCAGCAAGAGTGTTTTCTGCGCTCCAAGGTGCCCATGTGGGCTTTGGGGCCAAGGTTTGCGAGAACAAGGAAGTCTGGTCGATGAAACTGAGAACTTCGGGGGACCAGGGAGCGACCAGCTCCGCATCAGTCGTGGCACCTCCGCTCGCTAGATTGTAAGAATATATAGTACTCGCATTTGACTGGCTGACGAGAAATCCGAGCCAGTTGAGCCCTCCGCTTGTTGTCCATCCGGGAAGAATAGGGTTGCCTAGCGGATTTGCATCGTTTGGTTTGGTGCCGTTGATGTCGAAACCGGTCTGGGAATAGGAGTCTCCGCTGATAGATATATCAGAACATATTACTTTCTTAGAGTGCCTTATAGATTTGGATCTCACAATGTAATGAAATATTTCGGTGTGGCGGCAAGCGGCTGCGCTCCAGATAGAAGCATAGCGCAGCTGAAAAGCAAGGTAATACTCTTGATCTTAGCCATTTTCCCTGTTCACTGTTTTATTTTGTTTTTGATGCCATCAAATGTTTCTTTCACACAACATCATTGCTACTTATATCTCTTACAACTAGCCAGGCCCACAAGGAGATAATAATGAGCGCATGCAAGTCTCAAATTCCGGTGGCAGCCTCAAACTGGCTGATTGGCGGGAGTATATTAGCCATGCGGCTGCTCGGAACTCGCCCCGGAACCCCGCCAAGTCCATTTCAATTCCAAAGATGCATCCGTGCAATTTCATCCCAAACAAAGCAGGTAGTACTTCGAACGGGGTAGGTTACGTGTTTCATATTCATCCCGGTTCCAATCGCTTAAGCTGGTGTCCCCATTCTCGAGCCCTCCTAGCCTCGGAAACATCATAAAGCCACGCACCCTCTGGAGGCCTTTCATGGTTTTGGCAAATGGCCAGTTCCATATCTCTTCCATATGGGGTTGCTTGTTCCAGATCGCCTTGTTCCGTGTCCCATTCCTCAAAGGCCTCCAAGGGGTCATGGCCATAGTACACGAGACCCTCCCGGCTAGTGAATTTCCAGATTGTGGTGGGCCATCCTTGAGGGTGCATGTCATCGACCTGCATAAAATATATTTCTCCCTCAATAGCACGTCGATGAAGGTAACGGCGCCAGAACCATTTAGGCCCATTGCGTATTCGTTCCGTCACACTATCCTCCGACTCGGTAACAGATATGTCGTCAGTGAGCTCAAGTTCAGTCTGGTCGTCACTATAGCCACTCTTGTAGGCCTGCTTGATTTCAAACTCGTCGTCATCAAAAGAAGTGCCGCCAATCCCAAAATGCTGGTAGCGTCACGACGGGTCTCGTGGCTAAAAACTTTGGGCAGTCATCCTCAAACATGCGGAATTGATTCTCTTCATAGTAAATGCCGACTTCAAGATCAAACTCATCGTCATCATCGACGATTTTCTCAAATTGCTGGTCCTTAAAGGTACACATATCGACATCTTCGCCTTCAGGAATGATCTGGTTGTTCAGGTAACCAAGGAGCTTGCTTTCCGGAATCAGATGGCTGATGCCGTGGACAATCACCAATAAGTCGAACTGACTAGAGCTTGAGGTTGGGGATTTTAGAGAGTTTCTTGACCCTGTCAAGTGTTGTGTTGCATTCTTCGAGGGAGAGGTGGCGTAGAGTTTCAGCACTTTCTCTTACAACCGCAATGAGCATCTTGTCGCCGATGTTCATTGAGATAAGGTTGAGAGAATGAAGCCTTGTCCATCCACTTCGGTCGATGTCAGGCAAATAGCGCAAGAGGATTCCCTCCGTCGCGCAGTCGTCAATTGAAACCACGGATTGATCTCACCCTCCACTCCCAAGGTCAGATGTCGAACGTTGCTGCTAACCTCAAAACACGCCTTTACCCCAGTTAAGGTAGCATCCGGTGTCCAGAGTATGTCATATGACGACCGCATCCACTTGACGAGAGAAATGCTTAGGGTATTAAGATACCGAAAGGCTTCAGGCTCGGGCATACCGAAGGCACCGTTGCCCCTCAGTCCGTCTTCCCAAACTAGCCGTCGCATGGACGGGCCAATGTAGCCATGGCCGGCAATATGAACAAGTACAGCCCGTCACTGCTCCAGTTCCAAGGAGATTCCCAACGCCCAGGTAGTCGTACTTGGAAATGACCAGCTGTCATTGGGTAATAGCAGCCCCCAATGACCCGACGTCGGGGCATCGGCCGTGAGGCCATGGTGTGAAGATTGGGCAACAGGGCGAGCGCTTTACTGAACGCCCATTTGAAGCTATTTACGGCTTCAGTGCACAGCAGCAGAACGCCTTCATCAGGCTCCACGGTAGTCTCGGTTTCGAAAATAGCCGACAGGACAGCACTTGGGAAGCAGGGAGCCAGAACGCCTGGTCGCATGACCTGTCCAATATTACTCCTATATCATCGATCGTGGCTGTGAACTCGGTTTCTGTTTCGTCATCAACTTCAGATTCGTCGGTCGATTCTTCGGTCTCCGAATCATAATCTGTGCCTCGCAAGCCATACGGGTAGGGCAGATAGTTCTCGAAATAACCAGGGAACCAGGGACGTTCAAACCATTCAACCTCACGTACGTGCTGTGCGAGGCGAGGCGAGTGACAAATCTTAAGAAAGGAGGTGCGATCCTGTACCAAGGGAGAGATGTAGATGCGCCGAAAGAGCACTGCCGAAGCAGCATCATTCAAGGAGGAGCAAGTCAGCCGTAAGGCAGCCAGATCTTCCAGGCTCAGGCAATCGTCTTCCACAATCAGAGACAGAAGCTCGGCCGACAGTGTTTCTAGGCCGACATGGCCGCTGGGTGTGCCATGTAGTAAGTAGTGGCTAGTCATCTCATTTGTCTTTTTGGGCATATCTCATTGATCTAGGAGGGCATGTGAACAGTTTGTGAAGTTTTAGGACTCGGTCCTTGGGACCACTTAGCGACAATTTCTGGCTGCCTAAGCGCCCAAAAAGCAAAGATACTCACATCCATGCAGGGTGAAAGCATGCTTAGTAAATGATATGCATGAAACTCTTTTGTGTAATCCCTCGGCCTATAAGAGGCCTTTGCTTTTGAAGTGGGTATGCTGTCTGACGGACAGAGATGCCTAAATCCCACCCAATCATCCCGGCGGGTTGGATCAATTGGGTCTTTCATGAGCCTTCGGAAAGTACTAGAGTCTCTTCTACCTCATTCTTAAAGACGCGGCCAGAGTCCGACATCTCAACACAATGAAAAATCCTTCTCCAATTCAAACCTTCGACGCCTGCCAGGAGTTAAGCACCCAGAAAATTCCTCCACAGGTTGACATATCTTAATGTAGTCACAGAGATATGATCCTAAAAAGCTCAGCAAGTTGCATGTGGAAATTTACACAGGCTCAACTAACCAGCAAAGAAGAGGGTCCTTTCGCATCAGCTAACATCTATCTAGGATAACCCGTACCGATGAGAGAGCTCGTCAAGGATGCGACTATCGATCTACTAGACAGTGCAACAAGAGCGCAAGCTTCCATTTTATTAGACTGTAGACGAATCATTATGCGTCATCAAAGGATCGACCCTCTCAGGATCTAGAACGACGGCTAGCCGTCTTTCTCGAATGAATGATCATAGCAATTCTCGATACAAATCATCGTTGTCGAATGAGCCATGACCGAGTGTATTGTCTAGAAGAATCATACATTTTGATTGAACAATTGAGATATGGGTTCGATCTTCCTAAACTCCAGGGAGCCTTATGAATTGTTGTTGGCCACTAGTACAGTGCGTCTCTGATGGCTTTAGGATGTTTACCACATGTGCAAAATGTGGGCGTCTGCGTGGGGAAAAATTCATCTACCTGGCGTTTAACAAGCTGTTCATGAGCGATAATTTCCAATCTCTTAAGTGCTGAGAACCTTACCTCACCTCACGTCTCTGTGCGTCAATGGTGAACTTCGTGGCCGGAAGGGTATATATACTTAAGGGATTTTCCGAGAATGAGGTGATTGCTGCCGCATGCCAGTTGGACGCGTATCTGTAGGAATAAGATCATGGCGTGAACATTACGGATGACTCCTGCATTGATGATAGCTTTAAAAAAAAGACATAAGAGAACAAAATGTACAGAAGAACTGTCACAAAGAGGAAAAAATGATGGGCCTAACCGGGATTCGAACCCGGGACCTGTCACAACTTCTTTGGAAGAAATGGATTTTAACACTAAACCCGAAGCGACAATCATACCACTAGACCATCAGGCCGTATGAAGCTTGTTGTACGAGAATAATTTAATGGAATATATATAGCAAGTTCTACGAGAATTTTCATCTAGCCGTCAGGGTCAGTGATCGTGATTCAGCGTAAGTCAAAATGGAAGAATTTCAACCAAGTTATATATTCAAGAACAACTACCTAACAAATAATCAATGCATATTTGGTATTTGGTTCGGGCCACCCGCATTTTATCAACTGAACGAGATCATTGTGGTCTTTATACAAGCCAAATTGGCCATTGAACAAGGAGTCAAAGATCACGATTTGAATAATACGATATAAGTAAAGCATTAAAATTGTTGACTTTTCAAATGAATTGGGCAGTCAACTTGACCTGAGTCACCTGCGGCACAGGGACCCTGCTAAGTAAAAGAGGACACTATCATCCTTGGCAGTATCTGAAGCGGCATCCATGAGAGAGCCATGGGCGAGCCCTGGACGCAGCTTCAATGTAATGGGATGCCATGAGCACCAAAATCAAGGGAAAATTTGCACGCGGTGTTGCCCCTGCACAGTGATGAGCATGCAAATCCCCTAGAGCTGAATGTGTATCATTATAAGTGCAATTAAGTTGCAGAATGTGACATGACATCGAGATGGCTGGGTTCTTGCACTTAGTAATTTAATTGGTTCCTATATTGGTGGATGGCGATGAAATGAACGTGGTTTGGAAGTTCCATTCCGTTACTTACGTGTGGCTGCTGTACACCCATTGAAAAGCACGATACATAAACAACAGCCTAATCAATAAAATCAGGATGAATTATTGAAACTTGTGGTGTAAGGTAAGAATATCAATAAAATAAAGGCAACGGCCCAGCATAATCTACCATAGAATATATGCCACTGAGGAATTAAATTCGCCGTCTTCATCCACGGAATACTTCAGACTTGGGTGATCTTTTTCCCGAGAAGTAACAACATCCTTTGACTTGCTTGCTTCCGCCTAGGGTGGGCGTGGAATGTCCATTGCCTTGGTTTAGTCCTCCTCTATGGGGTACGTGACAGAGTTGACTGATCCGAATATCGCATCATCAAGAACTTCCTGCACTTCCAAGAGCATCACCATTATCTCATCATTTTGTTCGACAAGAGCCAGTTCGAATGGTGTCTTATCATGCCAATCCCTCAGATTTGGATCTATGCCGTCAACACAAAGCAACAGACGAACAATATCAATGTATCCCCACTCTACTGCCACATGGAGAGGAGTACGCTGATAAGATCCTGTCAAATTGACGTCAACCTTACCGCTCGCCAGAAGAGCAAAGACTGTTTCAGTCTGTCCTTCAATAATTCCGGCGATCAAGATCGAGTTCCCATCATCATTTTTCTCGTTTGCATTGATATCTGGTTGAGCGAGGAGTTTCTCAACAAGAGAAACCTGTCCACGGATTACCGCATCCAGGAGCCAGGATTGGGTGAAGTGAGGCTGACTATCTATCACTATGCCTTGAACGTTGAGAAGGGTATCAACAACATCTTGATGATCCTCCTGCGCAGCGATTGATAGTGCCGTGGTACCAGTTGGCGCGAAATTAGCATCGGCGCCCCCCTCGAGTAGTAACTTGACCGTTTCCAAGCTTCCCCAGAAAGCCGCATCCTGTAATGGGCTCATCCCATCCATTTTTCCGGCATTGGGATCAAGCGAGTCATCTTCCAAGAGTGCCCGCACGCAATCTGGGTGGTTCGCCCTCACCGCTTTGCTGAGTACTGTGACTCCATAGTCAGTTTCGGCGTTCACATCAACCTTTCCAGTGGCGATGAGCATCTCAAAAATTTCAACATGGTTGTCCTCCGCAGCCATATATAAGGGTGTGGATCCTCTGTTCCATCTGGCATTGAGGTCAACTTCTTCAAAACCAAGCAGGTATCGAGCAATGTCAACATGGCCATGAATTGCCGCCACCATGAGCGAGGTCATACCCTTTTCATCTGTATAACTAGGTTCAAAAATCCCTGACTCGATCATGGCACGGAAAACGTCAACGTTTCCAATACGTGCAGCTTTAAAAATGGCCCGCTTGTCCACATCATGATAGTCGCAATTTTCAAATAAAAGCGTCAGAGCATCTACTCGTTCAAGTAGTAATGCAAGCTTCAAGGCGCAATCACTAGGACAAATGTCGCTGCTATGAGACAAATTCCTCTCTGCCTCCAGGGCTAATTTGTACGTCGCTTCAGGTCCACGATAGATGATAGCCCAAATAAGAGCGGCGCTACCAGTATCAATCTCGTCATCTTGAAATCGGCGCAGATTGTGTGCGTATAAGTAGGCGTTGAGAAGTGTGTAGAGGAGTCGGTTAACGCGAACAAACGCATTCAGATCGTTCTCTTCACATAGCTCACGGGCGATTTCATTCAAGATTTCGTTTGGGAGGTGGAGGAGAGGCATGTTGAACAGGCGCCAGCTTGGCTTGCTCGCAACCTATGAGACTTGGATGGCTCCTTCGATGTAGATAAGGTGCGGATTTCTCGCGGTTATTGAAGCCTGCTTCGCGGAGTGGTAGAGGTGGTGATTTGAAGGAGGGAGAAACCATGAGAGCAGCCGTTGAAGCGGAGAATTGTTAATATATGAAGGTACACAACAACCTGAGTATTGTCTATTAGTCGCGGTCATTGCCCTGTGGCCTCAGGCCTTGATGTGGAAATTGTGCAAGGCTGCTTAATCGTTGGGCTGATTCCGGTTTCTCTTCTTCCAAGCTTCTCTATGCTCTTCGAGATGATCCATTGACGAAAAACGCCTCAACTTTGGGTCAGAGGGCACACGATCAGAGGCACGATGCGACTGGTAAATAGTACATAGTTTAGACCAGCCGCTATTAGAAGGCACCAAAACATTTACGTCTAATAGTTTCAATCTTCAACTCCTTTAGCATAGGCTATAATACGTGATCGACGTATCGGCCCAGAATGGATTGTGGGGGTTAACGTACTTCGCCGTGGTGTACTCCCAGTATGATAGCAACCACCCAGCCGCCTGTCAGTCCACTATTCCTACCACATCATCACTTTGAATGAGTATATTGAGGCTGCTCAGGGCGCCGCGGGCTAGTAACACCTTGTTTTCTGCTTGTCGATAGAACTTAGAGAGCTCGCCAGGGTCAGGGATTTTGGTGCAGTGGGTGCCCCAAGGACGTTGTGCTTCGTGAAACTCACGTACATTAGAGAACGGACACCAGTACTCCTATGTTGGCAGGCGGCAGCCCCAAAGAGCCCACCATCAGTTGATCCAGAATTGGCTTTTTTAATCTCTCAGCAGGATGTCTAGTGATATCCCGTCATTCGTCCTTTAATGCGACGCATCAAAATTATGATGTTGCTTTGTAGATTAGAGCATAGGACACCTTCGGCACCGAAATGGATGTTTAACTTAAGAAGAATAGCATGAGGTAGGCTTCAGACAGGTTTATTTCTGGTTTAACCATGATGCGGATGTTACAAATGTGAAAAAAGCCGGTCTCCTTTCTACTTTCCTCAGAGTCTTCTCAAAAGCTTATATTGCTTTACTTTGACAAGCAAAATGGTAAGTCTAGATGATAACTAGATGTCGAGGAAAGCAGCGCGGGACAACCTTGCTGGCTATCTCTCGGAGCTGGAAGATCGAAATGGTGGCGACGAAGATGCGAGAAGGCCAGACAGGTCTCACCACTGCGCATCGGGAGCATTGCTAAGATCAGTTCTGTCGGTGATATATAGTAGTTTCAATAAATTTAATTAATTTCCCAGATACTCTGCTGCCCTAACATTGATTTCTGTATGTGTTACTTGTCCTGTGACCAGATTTGGGCTTAAAGCGATGGGAGCAGCCTGCTAATTCCTCCAAATGCTGACTTGGACGCGGCCAATCTCGATCAACCTCACTCCAAAAACGGGTCCTGCTTCCATATAGGCTATAGCGCCATATAGCCGAACTTCAAAGACCACGTATATCGTCCGAAGAACCCGAAACTTCATCGGTGGGCGTGCTATTTTCAAGAACTATGTCGGGAGAGCCTGGCGTAGATCATAGCAGATTAGCCATCAGTCAGCTCAGCCCTGGTGTAGGATGACAGGTTTCATTCTTACTCAATCAAATTGCCATCAGGATCCCTAACGTAAATACTCTGGATCGGCCCTTGTGCGCCTGTTCGTGCGACTGTTTTGCCCCCTTCCAGAACTGTGATTCCCCGGTCCTGGAAACCCTGTATGACTTCATCCAGGTTTGTATCTTGCCCAACCAGAAAGCAAAGGTCGGCGGTTCCAGGAAGGGCCGTCGTCGCTTTTGGCTCAAACTCGGCACCTTTCTGGTGCAAGTTGATCTTTTGCGATCCGTACTTTAGAGCCATCCTGGGGGTCGACAATGGGTCTGATGCCGGTGCGAAGGTCTCCAACTTCATGCCCAGGTGCTCCGTGTACCATTGCGCAGTCCGCGCTGTGTTTGCACAGGTGAGCACAAGATGGTCAAGAGATTTAACAATGGCGAGTGGCTTCGACATTTTTACGAGCAAATATTTCTTTAGCTTCGCAGAGAGCAAGAAAAGTATCTCACGGTGAAGTAGAAACGAATTAAAGCGATGAGCGGCACATGAAAACTCCGATGCTCGGGCCGAGAGGCGGAAACCCCGCATGGCATCAGATTCCAAGCTTGAACCCACAGTATTCACGCCACATTAGTGCTACATCCATCATCGATACCCCTGCCATTTACACCTTGGGATCAAATTTCAGAGCCAGTGATAATGACTCATAGTGATTCGAACGATATTATAAGAAAGTCAAGACACGTTTCCTTCTCACCTCACCTCTGTCTTGTTTGCTTCTCCTTTTCCAAGCCTTAAAATTTCAACATCTAACCGTTGTCCGCTGAAGGCCATGCCAGTCAAAAATGGACGCCTTCTTTGATGGACTGTCAAATGCGTTTTCTTCACAGCGCTTGTACTACACAAAAGCTGACGAGGGTGATGAAAATCTACGGGAATTTTTATCTCGAGTGGAATATGACCCAACGACGCAAGCTCTCGTATCAACTAACCTTCTGAGGCCTAAAGGGAAAGCAGATATCGAGGATACTATGAAGGGTTTGAGCGGTTCACTTCTAGGGGTTTCAATATGTCTGAAATCCGAAGAGAAAGCGAAGCAGATTGACAATCAAACAAAACAAACACAATCACCAGACGGAAAGACTACTCGACCAACTATCATAGGCTTTGTTGTGCTAGGATGGGGAGGTATTCCTGCGAGCCAGGTCGTCAACAGGAGGGCCAGCATAGGGATAAGTCTCAGCTCCGAGTATCATGGCAAGGGTTATGGGCGGGAAGCTTTCAACTGGATGCTTGACTGGGCGTTCCGTTATGCCGGGCTTCACACGGTCTTTCTGAACGTGTTCCCATACAATGAAAAGGCAGTTCGCTTATACAAGAGCCTCGGGTTCGTACAAGAAGGCCATCTGCGAGAGACTAAGTACTTCAACCGCAAGTGGCATGATGAGCTATTATTCGCCATTACAGAAGATGAATGGGAGAAGATCAGAGGATAGAAATTGCTTGAGCTATCTACACAATTCTGGCCTTTGATAGCAAGAGACATCAATATTACACCTCGTGCCAATTTGCATTAATGCCCTTAAAATGTCGCAGTAACATAGTTGAACTCTGCCTCAAACAATTAAACCAATCTTGATCGAAAAGTTTCTAGCTCTAACAATCGACCACTCGGAACACTCATGCTCGCGTAACCTCAAGTAATGGGTGTGAACCCATATTTCTGATAGAGTGTCACCACAGTTGATGAATCTAATCAACCTAAGCTCAATAGCCCAATCACAGAGCACATCTTGACCAATGATATATAAGGCTAAGACCTGCTCTGTAGGTAAGCTATTCTGTTTAGGTTGATCAAGTCCATCCATCTCAGTGATTACAATAGCCTTTGCACGACCCATTTCCTTGGGGCTTCTTATGCTGATCTTAGGCTTTATTATATCAGACCAAGTAATTGTCTTGCCTTCGAGAGAAAGCACTGAGATACTATTGTCTAACATGATGTATCCAGGGCGACGGATGTATCAGTGTAAATACTCTAGCCAAGCGGCTACTGGTATTTACTAGGTTGGTTGCCTCGAGCTTGGTGTTGTTTGGACTGGCGTAAGATGAGTGTAACAAGGAATATAAGTTAAAGAGGGTGACTTGGAATAGTCATTCGACGAGCAGCATATCCTGACGGCAAGTGAGGCATCGTTATCAAGGTTTGAGGAATCCTTTCTGCATTACTACAACTTTCGGCTGTCGAAGCTTATGTTCACCTTTCGTATTCATTGTGTTGAGTTATCGGGGCTAGCATCTTCCATTCCCGTTTAACTTTATACTCAAACTCTCTTCCATATCTGATAGAGAATGAGAATATCAGGCCCATTGTCGCCAGAGTAGACAGTGAAGAGGTGTAGGGTAGTTTGAACTGGAGGACTCAACAAAAGTTACCACCCCTGTCTCACGAACAGGCATATCCCTGTTCTTGGTCCGAGCTTTAATCACCATGGATCACTGGATCTTTCCTCAGCTCTTTGGGCTTCTAGACTTAGTATGGCGCATGATCCTTAGGCGCAGGTAAGCGTATTCCTCCACACGACGTTACGTGCCGAGGCGCCTTGGGCAGTGGGAGCTTCCTTTCTTATCCTGTCGTATCGATTCGGGACGATTGGCGTCCGGCACTACGGTAGGGGCTCTCACAACGTGTCTCGTCTTTCGGGAGTCAACCACTCACATTTTTGCTTGTTGTAGATTCGTAATGCTGAGATGTCACAGTGTTGATCGGAGTTTCAGGGGCCCCAGAGTGAATGACGAGGATCAGGAACACACGGGTATCTAAAGATATAATGACCTAGATCTAGTCTAGGAAGGGTATAAAAGCCTTGAACCCATTGGCCGTATCTAGATCACCCCCAGAGAGACTCAGTACCAAAGGATAACCGCCTGTTTTGCCTTCAAATAGTCACCATGGCTTCTACCCTGACTGTCGGGACGCTTGCCTATGGGTACCAAGCCATCGACGCTTTTGGCCTTCTGGACGTCCTTAGCTCCGGTAGTGACATCTTTGTTAACGACTTGGAGCTTTTCCATGCCGTGAATCCGATCGCCAAGGAAAAAGCACCAAAAATCATCTTCCATCATGTCGGTGTCAACCGTGAGCCTATCCAAGCTCTCACAACCGGACTCACTCTAGTGCCCACCTGCACTGTCGACGATGCATCAGACTTCGACATACTCCTCGTCCCCGGGCCAAACCCTTACGGCTTTGAACTTCACCCTCGATTCAAGGAGCTTATACAGCGCCAGGTTGCATCAGGACGACTCCTGTTCACTAACTGCACTGGGGCTTGCATCGCCGCCCAGGCAGGAGTCCTAGATGGGAAGAAGGCCACTGTGAACCATGCCTTTCTGAAGTGGGCCGCAAAGGAATACCCCAATGTCAATTGGACCGCTGAAGCTCAGTGGGTAGTGGACGGAAACGTATGGACCGCGGCCGGTGCTGTTGCAGGTATGGATATGGCTGCGCATTGGTTGAAGGAGAACTATGGAAAGGAAGTTATGACTCTGTCCGCTATGAACCTGGATTTCGAGCCTCGTGATGTTAAAGGCGTTCTAAATGTTATTCCCCAAAGATATGATGCTGAAGGGAAGCAAACCGCAAGCCATGTGTTTGAATACACGGACTCTTTTTAGAGGGCGCTGAACTGAAGGAACGCCGAGGCTGGTGACTAAAATAAGCTTGGATTGGCGTGGGTCTTGCTGTTGCTATGTCTTTTAGGAGGAAAATAAATGAAATAAAGCCTCTATTGAGTCTTTTTTTCTCCCAAATTGTTACTTGATGTCTCAGCTGGCAAAAAAAAACAGCTTTTGAGATTCATCAACGTGTCTACGCATTATTCAATCTCTGCATCTTAAGATGTCTATCGTAGAATATAGTTTTCCCCTCCCAGTTTCCCAGTTTGATATTCTTTGGTGTGATAATGTTGAATAATATAATTCATGCTAAGCTGAAAGACTTTATGCAACTCACAGTACACACATCAACGAAATCTTCAGGTTAAGAGTTCATATAAATCAATACTACCTCACATCTAAGAGGATAAGCAATTATATATATGATGTGAGTTCCTATATATTATATAAATAGCCGCTGTTTACAAGTTAAGCCCATTTTGAAACGATGTAGTCACCAATGAATGTTTCTTTGGTTAGTGGAAACAGGACTGAAGACTCTTTCAATCACTGTTTTCAAATAGAATATTGAGGGTGAACATTAAAACTTAGGTTATGAATCTTGACCGCCTTTTCAGGAAAGAAATATACAGTTCTTGTGTTGATATCAATGTCACTCCCTTACTATAGGGCCGACTCTCCACGGTATCAAATCCCTTTGAAGATCCAACGCAAACCGCATCATTAATCACTTATGCGATGTAACATGGATTAACCCCTCATTTCTCCAAGGTACTTCCTCATGAATATGTAGCGGTCTAGTGTTGGTCACATTGTCGGCCATTACCTTAATAGTAACACTGGACCTAAGTTCCATGTTCCATGACGTCAATGCATATGCTGGAATGGTCTTCGGAATAGTGAATACCGTCAACTAGCCCGGCCATGGCCTCTTGCAAACAGTTCTTTTACGAACTCTTCTCGTGCCTTACATTGAGGTTGAGACTAACATGAGACACAACCTTCAAAGGGAGACAATGGTTACCTCATTGCACAATTCAGTGCCTCTTTTCGGAGAAATTTTGATGTTCGGATCTACATCAACCCATGACAAATTTAGTTCATCATTGAGGGACAAGGGGGACAGATGCAACATGAATGCCCCGCCTCATCATTGCACAAGATCCCATGGGTAAACTCTCATTGGAAGGTCCCCCGGTTTTTTAATTGCCTGCAGGATGTTCGGTGTTGAGTGGTTGGGAACGTTACACTAAATTGCGTATTAAATTAATTGGATTCAGGTCTCATGTAGGGTTTAGGTCTATATAAGCTGTGGGGGAATACAAGGTGCGAGCTGACACAATTGTTAACCTTTCTTGTATTATTTGGAATCGCATTTCATAGCGAACAGCAGAGCATTTTCAGTTATACGCCCGAAGGGAGTAACTAATTCTCATGATGCTGTTCACACAACTGTTTGCTCTTGGTGTAGCACTACTTGCACCTGCGGCTGCCGCAGATGACCAAACACCATATCTAACGTGGATGGCCGACACCTTTATTCAGGACGGAGTCACACCCAACTACGGTTACCAAGTGGCAACGCTTTACCTTGGCTTCGAAAAAGCTTACGAGATATCAAACGATGAAAAGTATCTTGACTGGTACAAAGGCCAAATCGATGATCATGTGGTCCTTGAGAACGGAACCATCAAAAACTGGAATTACACAAGATACGTTCTTGACGAGTACCGGATCGCCAACAACTACCTGTACCTCTACGATAAAACCGGCTTGGAAAAGTACAAGTCGGCAGCCAAGATCGTCCGTAACATGATAAACTCCACCCCTAGATCCCCATCTGGAGGTTTTTGGTAAGCTTAATCGGAGTAAGCGGCTTTGTTGTTGGAGGAGGACTTCACTAAGCAATATATTGACCAGGCATCAAATATTCTTCCGGAACCAGATGTGGCTTGACGGGCTATTCATGGCCCAGCCATTCTATGCAAAATGGACACATAGATACGATGCAGACAATCAGACCGCGTGGAATGACATCCTCCTCCAATATGATCTCATCGAGACGCATGCGCGCAACAAAACCTCTGGACTCATTCCGCATGGATGGGCAGATGGACAAGCAACATGGGCGGATCCGGTAACAGGAGTTTCACCTCATGTGTGGGTTCGAGCTCTTGGATGGTATTTCATGTCGCTGGTCGAGGTCCTCCAAGTCTTCCCCACCTCTCACCCAGGCTATGAAAAACTTATGAGTTATTTCGTATCTCTGGCAGAGGCTCTAAAGAAGACACGAGATGTGGACTCCGGAACCTGGTGGCAAGTTATGGAAGACCCATACCCAACGTATGAAGAGAATTTCATCGAGGCCAGTGGTTCTGCCATGTTTACATACGGGTGGTTCAAGGGCATTGCGCTTGGATACTTACCGAAGGAGGCCTACTTGGAGACAGCAAAGGACGCGTACACCAGCATCGTGAAGAACTTCATTTCCGAGGCGGAGGATAATCGTCTTGTTCTTCATGGTACGGTCGATGAGTGTAATCTCATCGGCAAAGTGGACCTTGCCGTACGTATCACCATCCACCTTTTCCCTCAAGCTATCAAGGATAAAACATTCATACCTTTTTACTAATACTTCTTGCAGTACTATTTCAGCAGACCGATTAGAGACAACCATAAGAATGGTGTTGGCCCATTTATGCTTGCCTCTTTTGAATGGGAGACCTGGGCTAAAGATGCGTGATACATAGCATAAGGATAGCAGCTGGTGTTTCTACTCTTCATACCTTTGCTCCAAATCAGAAGGATAGATGAATCATATAGTCTGTATATGTTATTCTTGCAAATACTCAGTTGCAGCTAACTCTTCAACTCCGATAATTATTTGAAGTGATCAATAACTCTTCATTTTGCATATTGTTTACCAAATGAGTACACTGCGAGGATAATCAGGGACCTTCAAGGAGTAAAAAGTGTTGTGTGCTGAGGTATTGAATTCTTCGGGTGTTGAAAAGCTTTTATTTGGCTATTTACTCATCTTCCCTATTTTCCTCCTTTTTTCCTCCAACTTGATGAACAATGACACCATCAACCCCCTTGAATCTCGGGCAAGGTACCTCCCTGTTAATCTAGAGTTCGAGCTGTTTGAAAATTTTGGAGGCTGTAGGAACCTTGAATGGCTGAAGATCGTTATATGACCCTTGGCACTCCGTTTCGGAAAACATTATCCGCATCATACTTCCGCTTTAGATCGACCAATGTCGGAAGATTTTCGTTGTAAATCTTTGACAGATCAGTATCCTTGAACCCTTCCAGTGATATGTATGTACTGCTGAGGATATTTGACTGGTCAGTCTCCCGTAGTTCCTGACGGACTTGCTGGCCCCATGCGAGCGCGCTTTCAGTTTGTTCCGCATCAGCAGTCATGGCGATAATCTCAACCATATGATGAGCCTCCCGAGACGCGAAAACAGACTCCTTGAACGCACTGTCCGCACGTAGACTGTGCACGCAAATCATGCAGCTTGGATACGGCACAGTGGAGTTATGCTTGCCCAGAACTGCCGCGACTTCTGGCGTCCATTTCTTGAGGCTGATCGTGTATGATCGGCCATAAACGCCGTATGTGACGAGGCTGTTGTTATCCTCGACCATCTTCAAAGCCGTCTTGGGTTCGACCATTTTCATGACGTTGGGTGCAAGGCTGGCAATCTTCTCAAACCACTTACGACCCTCGTCATGATCGTCCGAGACCCAAGTGAAAAGCATGCCCGTTACTTTACCAACACCGGGAAACTCCATGGCGAGAAACTGGAGTTGCCCTGGGTTTGGCAGGGCAAGGTTCTGGACTTCGCGGCTCAAAGTTGACCAAGCCGAAACCATGTCGCTAGAGTCAAAGATGATGGTTCCAGAAAGCATCTAGGTCATCAAGTTAGTCAATAGTCAACAATGCAGAATGAAAGGGAGTGTTTCCCAGTGCATTGTATACGCACCTCTTTGAGCGGATAAACTTTGATGGTCAATTCAACAATTGGTCCAAACACTGGGCCGGCTCCTCGAATTCCCTTGAGCAAGTCATCGTCTGCCTCAAAGACTTCGCCGTTGCTTCTGACCAGCTTTGCTCCAAGAATCTGATCCGCACCGAACCCGTACAAGCTCAAAAATGGCCCATATCCGCCCAGCGTACTCCATCCGACATAACCGACTGAACTGACCGTTCCGCTAAACAAGAAAGACTTCAGTCAGTAAATTGCCAATAAAGCGGGAACATTTCCGGTTCACAAACCATGGGGTGACGAGACCATGCTCGCCCAGAGTCTTCAAGAGTCCGCCCAGCTGGACACCTCCGCCAATCTTCGCAGATTTCTTATCCTCACTGACTTCTACATACGCAATGTCACGCATGTCAATGACTAGGGAGTTATCAATCAGGGTTTCGCCAGCGCAGCTATGACCGCCGGTTCGAATGGTGAAATCAGCTTGATTCTCCCTGCATGCTTTAACCAGCGCAGCAACTTCGTCCGCATTCTTGGGTCGTGCGATTGCCGTGGGGCGTGCAGAGGTTAGAATGAAGGTTTTTAGCAAAGCGTCATACTCAGAAGACTCGGTAGTATAAAGCTGAATGCTTGGATTGCTGGTCTGTATAGATGAGAGAACTGCTTGTACTGCTGCGGCCATCTTGACGGTAGGTATTTCCTTGGTCTTAAGCTTCCAAAGTAGAAATGTGAGAGATCTGGGATTCATGGAATGGGAACATCGTGGCTTTAAGACTACGGCCCTGACTGAGCATCCTTGATGACGAGAGCCCCCATGCGCCACTCTCACGTGCAAAAGCTTACTGGTCCTCACCGATATTCACGATCTGGTTTCTGACTGGTCATCGGAGGACACGGAAGATGGTTTGAGTAAGCACCAGGCAAATCTACCCACTACTAGCGCAGCCTGTGGTGAACTATCCCAGCACTTCAACGCAATGCGCACAAGGTCTAACCCCAGGATCTGACCATTTTGCTTATTAATATTGGAAGGAAACGAACAGGAATGGAATAGTGGCAGTTTTCTGCGAGCTGTTTTTCCTAAACTGGTAATCGGGTGAGATTGAACCTGAGATAGACTCAAAGATCTATCCTGCCCTTCTTATTTTCGAATCTGCAATCAATATTGTTAGATTATTAAAGATTAAAAATACGTACTAAATGATTATGCTCCGAAGATTGACAACTCACACCATTTTATGGTGCTATATCTTTCCGGTCATCGAAGCTCAAACCAACCCCATTACTCGTAAACATGACCCAAGCGATAACATCATCAAGCAAGCTTGAGCTCCGTAAAAGAGGTATTGAAAACTGAGCCTATGTGAGTTTTTATGCATATCCCTATCTGCCTTTTACACCGGCAAAGGATATATATCTGCTGCGGAGGCCAAGGTCTCATGTTCTAGATACCCTATACTACGCTTAACGACGGTACTGTGAAATGAAGTTAACAAAGAAAGCCCATGTGCCCATTAAGCCATATTTCTTGCCGTTTGAAGCAATTCTCTTCCTTGAAGCACAAATATTTACTGTTCGTGATTAGTGGGATTCTTTAGGGGGAAAGTCTCCAATCCCAAAGTAAAGAAGCGAAATAGAAAACAACATATTAGAGCATCCAGAGTTCGATCTATTTAGGCTGCGTACGGTCCGTTATATTTGATTAGAGAACCCACCTATAATTCCTTGATAGTGAAGTGCTCATATACCTAGTAATACTAGGAGTACAATGAAACTTGAACTCAATATGATAAATTTTGTCTTAACGCAAGTCTCTTTAGACCTCCACTCATTGCCTTCTTCTTGATCCAAATATGCTCTTCCCTATTCAATTTTGATAAGTACATTATTACTTTTCCTCAATTTGAAGATCGATTCATGCAAGTCTACATCACAACAATCGCCGACACTGCTACAGCGCTCGTGTAGACCACGACAATCTCGCTCGTCGCGTGCACTGAAGTTCGTTCACTTTAGTCGTCCTATGTCGAGATTTCTGATGCGATGCTTCATTGATCGTAGGCCTGCCTTAGGAAGACTACTGGTGGGTGGAGGCAATGACTTCTCGCTACAGAAACAAAAAAGACTCAGGCGCAGAGGTCCACAGAATTTTATTCATACGCAACTGCACATATATCGCAAGTGAGTTTAGGGTGTTTATTCTCAGTTTTGAATGGACCATTTCTAAGAGGGCTACCAGCAGCCAGATTATCACAATTGATCAAAAGCCATTTAGTCCTACTAACGAAGCTGGTGATTCTCTTCACAAATAGATTAGGGTATCAGCTCTGGGTCATATTAAAATGTTGAGATAAGATCTTCAAGCTGCACTTAAATATAGATTAAGACATTCTCAATAAGAATAGAACACGTATTATATCAGAGCCCCATTCGGGGAAGGTCGGGTTATTACAGTAAGGGGATCGCGACCGCCGTAACCTCTGGCTGCATTAAACGTGACAAGGCAGGCCTTGATTGGGAACTGGTAATGTCTGAGTTCTAGGAAGTTCATCTTGGAGGGTACAAAGGGAGATGAGCGGGCCAGCTTTGATAGGGTTTCGTTGAAATAACTGACAAAGCGACCACACTAAGATCAACCACCCCTTCAATGGATGTCCTGGGAAAGAAGTTTATTGGTTCTTAACGGCGATAAACCGGCACATTGCTTCAAACATCTCAATGTTGAATGAGACCTTACTGATCTGGTTGTGAGACGGAACGACTTTCCTCTTCATTGCAGAAGCCGCAAAACTGCCAGCCGTCATACACATGATACATGGTCCTTCCATTCAAAATAAAGTCGTGATCCTCCAGCATGAATTTAGTAAAAGTGCGTGCGTTAGGGATGAGGAAGTTCGGTTCTATTAGTTAGCCAACTTATCATGCCTTGTGTTGTCGCTGCAGGGGAGAGATACGGTGCGTTTCACTTTGCATTCTCGTTTCAAGCCATCCAAAAATATGCCATTTTGCCTTCTATTTTACATGTTTGGGTATCATTTATATAAAGTCTATGCCGCTGACAAACATTACCGCTAGGGCCGTTCAGGTCACAAAGCCCTTCTTCCCTGTCTATGCTGGCGAATCCCAGACGCTGGTTTGCCGAAATGATTCGTGTCGGTCCCGTAAGAGGCTTCGGCCGCGATTCGGCGAGTCGTCATCATCAGCATGGGACCTGTCAGACGGCGTGGAGCACTTCATTTGACCATGTCAGACTCGAGCTTGGCTGGGTCTCGGGCAACGTGGATTCCAGAGCCCCGAGGGACCTTCTACGTATGGTTAATAAGATTGGATGGGGCCGGCATTTCATTGGCAGCCGCAAGTCCCGGGCACGTTCCAAAATCCATCGCCTGGTTGCTCAATTGCCGGGCTTGGATTTTCTTGAAATCGGCGCCGCTCTGCCAGCGCCCCCTCCTTGTATCATCAACAGTATGTGCACTTGGAACGGTGGCGGCAAATTAGACCTAGGATCAGGAGCTCGATAATGAACCTCGTACGATCTACAAATGGGGCATAGATAGTTCTCTTTATTCTCTTGTCGAGCTCCAAGTTGAACTGGAGGCAACTAGGGGGCTGGTAACAAGGGGATACCCGGCGCCTTGGCTACGCTAACTTGGCCGACCGCCCCTTTTCCCTCAGCCATCTGTGTGGAAAGCCTCTGGAATTGGCTTAGGTTTTTCTTTCAATGTTCGTTTGCGATAATACTGGAAGTCACAGTGGCAGGAAACGAAGGAGTAGACCATGCTGAGTCACGCATCACATAGCGTGGGCATGACTCGGCGTCTCCGCCCAACATGAAACTGACTGCTTTATTTCATTCTGAAGTCATCGGCTTCATCGATGTCTGGTGGCGACAGAAAGAACGACATGAGACTCTTTCTTTCGCATTTCGTCCAATTGCCAATCTTGGATGGAAGCTTGGATAACTTCTGTTGCCCCCTGGGCTTTGAGGAAATAGAAGAAGCTTAATAGGGGAAGATCAACGGCAGCTGGTCTGCATTGATATCAACGGAAATTAAGGACTCCGCATGCGACACGAGGATGGATTCGGTAGTTAAAAATAGAATTCGGACGATCGGCAGTTGATACCATCTCGAGTAGTTTTCGTCGCGGCTTGAAACCTTTTCGACTACCGCCTGCCCAGTTGGAAGCCATGCTGACGGTATTTGGCCCAGGATGCTGGGATGGCAGTTCCTACAAGCTTTGGCCCTGCAAGATGGTGGAACGCTTGGCAGTATGGGGGACGAACATACAAAAACCAGTCTGACGAACGATTTGGTCCCAAGGAATCGTAGACACCATCATTCATTTTCTTGAGGCATATCAGGATAAGTTATCCATCATGCGTCTTGGATCAATTGGCAACATCGCCGCCGTCCTGGCCTCAATGGCCGTGGAGTTGGCCAGTGCAGTCCCTGGATGTGCAACAGGCCAGCGTTTGCAAAGGCAAACTGAGGGAGAGAGGCTGGTCTTCGCCCATTTCATGGTAAGAAATACTCCGCTAGTAGCATTTAATTCCATGTTTCTGACTTGACCGCAGGTTGGTATCGTGGAATCAAGGGCCAGTGCTGCTGCATATGACGATGACATGAAGAGAGCCAAGGCGGCTGGCATCGACGCCTTTGCACTAAACATCGGCACGGACACCTACTCCGAGACCCAACTTAACTATGCCTACGAGTCTGCTGCCAATAACGACATGAAGGTCTTCATTTCTTTCGACTTCAACTGGTACAACTACACCGAAGGCACTCGAGTCGGAAAGCTGGTTGCCAACTACGCTTCCAAGCCAGCTCAGCTCATCGTGGACAACAAGGTCTTTGTGTCTTCGTACGCGGGAGACGGAGTTGACAGCAGCGCCATTCGCGAAGCCGCGGGCCGCGAGGTTTTCTGGGCACCCAACTTCCACCCCGGCAAGGCAGACTTCAGCACGGTCGATGCAGCCCTCAACTGGATGGGCTGGAACAATGACGGAAACAACAAGGCTCCAAAGCCCGGCGCTACCGTCACAGTCGAGGACGGTGACAAGTTGTACGCCCAGGCTCTCGCCGGAAAGCCCTATGTTGCCCCTGTCTCTCCTTGGTTCTTCACCCACTACGGCCCTGAAGTCGACTACAGCAAGAACTGGGTTTTCCAAGGCGATACCCTGTGGTACGACCGTTGGCAACAGATTCTTCAGCTCCAACCCCGATTCCTCGAGATTATCACCTGGAATGATTACGGAGAGTCTCACTACGTCGGCCGCCTTGACAGCCCCCATGGTGATGACGGCAACTCGAAGTGGGTTTACGGATTCCCCCACAACGGTTGGCTCGACATGGCCGTCCCTTTCATCTCTGCCTATCACGATGGTGCATCGGACGCTACTCCATACATTACTGAGAACAAGATCGTCTACTGGTTCCGACCCACACGCAGCGACCTCGACTGCGACGCCACCGATACGACAATGGAGGATGCCAACAACAGCACCGGCAACTACTTCAAGGGCAGGCCTGATGGCTGGGAGACCATGGAGGACAAGGTCTTCATCGTTACCCTTCTGACCGAGGCCGGAAGACTCGAGGTCACTGCTGGAGGAAAGACCGAGAGCTTCGAGGCTCCCAAGGGTCCAGCAAAGTTCTCTGTCGACATGGCTGCCGGAGCGGTCACTTTCCGCCTCTACAATGGCGACAAGGTGGTTCTCGAGGGCGACGCTGGCATGCAGATCCTAGACCACTGCCCCTGCGGCATCTACAACTTCAACCCCTATGTCGGCACCATCCCCGCGGGAGAGCCTGATGAGCTCCTTCCCGAGGGTTATGCGAACATTATGTCTGGTTTGAAGGTGAGCACCTGTGGGCCAAATGCCGCTGAGCCTACATCAGCAACGCCAACGCCAACGCCAGCTCTTTTGGCTGTCGAGGCCAAGATTACACTGTAATCGCAGCCTACTCTATTGATTGGAAAAGATATCGTACAGCTCTCTAGAATTGTATATTGGGTTAGATTTGAGTGACCAAAGAACAAATATATACATGTTTGGTTTATATATAAACATTCAATCGTGTTGACTTTCAGTATGAGCAGTGATGTCCTCCCTTTAAACGCACAAATGAGGCAAGAATTTTGTTCCATTGTGTGGTGTTTTGTTTACTGGCGTTTTATATGCCACTGAATGTTCCGTTCATAATCTCACCGACAATTTATTTGCTTTGATGCCGAGTCTCGGAGCGGACTCCGGCTTGATGATGCAAGAGCGGGGATCGGATTGTCAGCGAATCCTTCTACAAAACTTAATGAAATACCTCTCGCATGCATCACGATGTACATAGATTCTTAACTCTCCTAAAATCATCAATATATCTCTGTACAATCAAAGCGCGAAAGGACCAGGACAATGGCTACAGAGCTTCGAAACATCCCTACAACACGAACGGATCCAGATGACCGGAATTCTCATCAGGAGGAACTTGGGGAGGACTCGATTCCTATGCTTCCTCCCGTCGACAAGGGAACAAAAGCATGGAAGTTCCTACTAGGCTCATTTTTGATAGAGGCTGTCCTTTGGGGTATCTTCTTTCCCGCACCATCTTCAATACATGTTGACGGAGATCTGATGCTGCTTGTCTAGGCTTCCCTCTGTGTTTCGGTGTTTTCCAAAACCATTACGCGAGCACTCCGAAGTTCGGCAATGACCCAAAGATCCCAGTTATCGGGACGCTCGCAACAAGTCTTCAATTCCTTGGCGCGCCCTTTGCCGCGCCCCTTGTCAAGCGGTTCGGCCGATGGCGGCAGCACATGGTTATCTTCGGCTCAGCCATATGTGTCGTGTCTCTCGTCTTGGCGTCATTTGTCAACACCGTTGTCGGTCTCATCTGGACGCAGGGGGTTCTCTATGGTGTTGGCTTCTTGATACTCTACATGCCTGTGGTTTCCATGCTCAATGAATGGTTTGTTCACCGCAGAGGATTTGCTTACGGGATTCTCTATGCTGGGGGCGGCATCAACGGCGTCGGGCTTCCATTTCTGCTCGAATGGCTCCTCAGCAAATGGGGTTACCCTTCCACTCTTCGCATCATGGCCATGGCGCAGTTTGTGCTCGTTGCCCCTATGCTGCCGTTCTTGAAGGGCCGGCTGCCTCATTCGCATCACTCCGTCTTGCAGCCCATAGATCTGAAGTTCTTCAAGGCGCCGCTGTTCTGGGTCTTTGGCCTGTCTAATCTGTGTCAGGGCCTGGCGTACTACATACCATCTCTCTACTTGCCATCCATCGCAGCTGCTCTTGGCCTCTCCGGAACAGTCGGCGCGTTGATTCTCGCAGCGAATAATCTTGCCTCTGCTGTCGGGCTCTTAAGCTTTGGCCACCTCACAGACCGGTTCAAGAATATATATCTCTTGATTTTCATCTCGACGGCTGTCTCGGCTGTCGCTAGCTTTGGGATCTGGGGCTATTCGCACTCCTTGGTCTCTCTTCTCATGTTCTCCATCATCTATGGGTGGTCGGCCGGTGCGTATGCCGTCTTCTGGCCAAAGTTTGGAAGTATAATCTCGGAAGACCCTCAGCCGGTATACAGCATGATGTCCTTTGGAAAGGGCATTGGAAACATCGTGACAGGTCCAATCTCTGCCATGCTTGTGACAAGGCCTGTGGAGCTCTCGGCGTACGGCCTCGGCAGGTTTGAGCCAGCCATCATATTTGTTGGTTCTCTCATGCTTTGTTCTTCGCTTGGTATCATTGGGTGGCCATTGAAGCAATATCTTGTGCGCACCCGATGAATACTTTGACAACATCAAGTCACTGCCTCCTTACACCTAGGCTTGAGGTAGAGCAACAATTGGATTCTTGATCATAATGCTCGATCCTCAACTGATCATTGGGCCTAATCAACCAATTCTTGTCTCAAGATATATAACAATGAGAGGCTTGATACCGACATAAATTAAATATACATTATTTCATTGGCTAAAACATTTGTACGCTTGCTATTTAAGTCTCTGTCTACACGAAATTAAATTGTATTGAAAGTCTTGTGAGATAAAAGAAATCATTCAGTGAGAGCTCTGTTTTATGTAAAAGTAAAATTAGAGCTTCACCCCTCGCTTCCCTCGTTTTAGAAAGCATCTCGTCGATCAAATGGATTTTCCATACTGTCTGTACTACAGCTCCGAGAATCTTCATCTATTACACATGTCAGTCAACTTGCGTACAGTATGAGATGGGATTATTCAGCTTACCCTCACTCAATTCTCCTTCAGAGTCGAGATCGACCTTGTGTTCGGGGATATGCACCCAAAAGCCTTCTCTGGGAGCCTCCGTCCCATCATCCCCTAACAAGGGGTCGGGGCTTCGTAGCCGTTGCAACGCTGTAGATGTAGAATCGATCGGCCACCAGACCTTGACACCCCCAATCTCAGCAACCTGAAATGTCCCGGCATCGGCATTCTTGCTTTTCAGTGAATCACATGTGGCTTTGAACCACATCCAATCCGGGCACGAAAGAGTAACATGGGTAGTCGAAGGCACAATCCTGTTCAAGAGATCGCCTATGGACGGGAAAAGACGAGTTCTGAGTCGCTTCTCCACTTCATCCACACTTCTGTAAGGCCAAAAAAGGCCAGTGGCGGGATCGGTCTTGGCTGGTTCGACTGCCTTGAAGGCAATCCGGAGAAACATCAGATATGGAAAGACGGGTGTCCGTCTCACCGTCGATAGGGGTCTGGATCTCGCTTGATCTTTGAACCCATGTGCAATCGGAACTTGGTCGGCATCCCATACTAGTTCGAGGGAAGTGAGATGCTGCAGAACTGTCTCCGACATGATATTTTGAAGGCCTCGGAGGAGAGGAGCGGTGGATATGTGGATCGTATTTGTCCTGTACAGAACGTCCATTCCTTCGATATACCTAAGAAACAGTCAGTATCAAGAGTTAAGTCTCCATCCAGGGCGCATCACATCACTCACGCTTGACGGCAAGTCAAGAGCCATCCCATAATTTGGATCTGACACTTGTGCGGCCACTGGCCAGAGTGGTTCGCACAGGCCCCGGCGCCATTCATGCAACCGTCTTCATCTAGTTCCTTGCCATAGTCCAGCCGGCTCCTTGTTCTCCCACATGAAAGTTGCTCTATCCCAAACTCGCCGGCTGGTGGGGAGCGATGACACACGCAACCGAACCAATGCCACTCCTTCGGTCGATCCACATCATGTCGCTTGCCAGCAAATTGAGATTTAAAGTTCTGTATTCTGCCATGGAACTGATTATGCTGGTCCGAAGAGAAATAGATGTACTCAAATGAGTCTTGAAACTCTATATCTTTCCGGAGGTGGAAGGGGTGTTGATAGTCCAAGTGCATGTGCAGGGTCCTATCCCCAAAAGCTAGGATGAGAATGTCCCGGCGCAAGGTTGGAGGCAGGTTGAAAAAGAGGCCGGGATTCTGCTCGGGGGAAGGGGTTCTCGACTGGATCTCGGTGATCTGAACCTTGACCGGGCTTTTGGGTTCAAGGAACGCTGCTTTGAATTCCTTCTCGCGCCGTTTCCCTTCTCGATACTTGCGGAAGCTGGCTGAGAGCTTCATTGTGGAGCAGAAAGATGTGGTGGTTGGATGCTTTGTCTTTCTTGGAAGGCCAGTATCGAATTATACCATGTAAGGTCGGTGAATCCTGTTGGAGCAGCTGCTTGGACCAGGTGACGGAGATAAATAAAGTATCATTCAAGAGCCTTTTTTTTCTGTTACACAAGCTCATATATCACTAAACAAAAAGAATAGAGATAGCAAAATAATCGGGAAAGAAAGGCATGGCGAGGAGACAAAGACGGCGAGATAATACTAGACTGACGGCGCCCTTGGCGATGCAACCCAACCAACGGTGGCCCGGTCCATATTGGCAAATTAGTCGATAAGCCAATCAATTTCAGACCGTTTTCGCAGGATCGGGAAATTGCTGCGCCTCTAAGCAGCATGATAACGCCTAAACCTATCAGCAGAGGCTCCATCCGCCTGCACACTCTGGCTCCTTTAGGCAGCATGGGCTCTCTCTAGGCCCTGTCTCGAGCGTCTAGGCCCGTGTAGACGCGCTGGAAATGCTGCAGCTGACGGCACGTGTAGGGCGAGACAATTTTGCGCCTCATTGATCTTATCTTGGTCGTAATCCTCCTTGGGAAAGCCCGGCTTTCTGCCCTACCACTATTGGGCATCCCTGTCTTTATCGCTTCCCTTCTGAGTCATATCGACTTCCTAGTAAGAAAGTGTCCTGCTTATAACATGCAATTTGACCCCGGATAAATGGGTGCTTGCTGTGCTGGCTCACGCATGCGAACCAGGGACAAACACCGACAATTCATCCTTTGGTACTTTCGTCGAACCGCAGGCAACAGCGCTCTCTCCTCACAAGGGTCCAGTCCTTGTTTTGTGCGACAATGTCAGATTCTCGCCTCCATCAAATAAACTATTGAAAAAAAGTTGCGCTGAGGGTGTGCAGGCGGGCTGACCACGTCATGTGGTGCCAGGCCATAGGGTAGGCTGGCAGTCTCGGTCTCGACACACCAACTTTCTCCTATTTCATCATCCCCGATCTTCATCCCCACAAGCAACTTGAGTCAGCCAACGGAATGAGCCGGAAATTGTCCCACAAGCGGGGTCGAGCTGCGGAAGTGCTGCAAGGTCTGACATCCTCGTGACCGCCAATGCAGAATAGAGTGACTTCGTGGCTCGTAGCGCTCCATCCAGCACGCGACTTCTCCACGCACTGATCTTGAGACGCCTCAACGGCCGCCGCGAATCGCAAGACGACGATTGCATGTGTCCCCTCAGCCAGCCTGGCCATCGCTTGAGCTGGCGCGCGACATGGCGGGATCCACGCCGCCCCTGGGCTTGACCATTGTCCCGTGGCAGGTCGACGGCCAGCAGGCACGGGGGAGGCCGAAGAGAATCCCGGATCCCAGGATCAGGACGCCGACCGGGCGCCTGCCCAAGGTTCGGAGCGCCTGTAATGCCTGTCGAGAGTAAGTCTCCTTTCGCGTCCCTCCGCGGGAACCGATCGCGTATGTTTTCTTCTTTTTCTCATTGCCGAACCACCCGTTAGCAAGAAGACCCGCTGCTCCGGCCATATGCCCTGCATCCGGTGCCGCAAGTATGGCGAGACGTGCGAGTATATGCCCAAGGCGTCCGATCCACCCGTAGACGTGACCGGCGAGGTCGGTCGGAGCAGTCTTGAGACAGCACGAGGAGGCTCGACCGAAGTCTCAGTCCGCCAGCAGGAAGAGGGTGACAGCCCCTTGCTGAACGAAGGCACCATCGAAGACACAGTTCAACAGGACCAGTTCGGCCACTATCATGGCGGCACATCTGAGTTTGCCTATCTGCAATATACCAAGCAGAAGCTGGCCAGTATCCCCTCCATGTCCATCTACTTTGTCGACTCCCCCTTCCCGAAGCTTGAGGAATCTGACTGGATCCTCCCGCCGAAGCCCATTGCAGATGAGTTGATGCACTCATACTTTGATTTTGGCTTGACAACAACGCGCTTTGTTCATGAGCCCAGCATGAGGCAAATATACGAGACATTCTATGGGCACCTTGATGCTCGCAAGGAACTCGGCTCAGACGTGATCGCTCTTCTCTACATGGTGTTTGCCTTGGGCTCACACTACTCCAAGCTGGAGAACTTATTCTGCGGCTACAACTCTAGGTTTGTTGGCAATCTAGGCTGACCGACCATGCATCACATCAACTAACATTCACTCAGCGTCCGCTTCTTCGAAATGGGCATGAAGCAGCTCGACAAAGACCCTAGCCGCATCACGCTCGCTACTTTGCAAACTAGACTCTTAGCCATTCACTTCCTCATCCACCACTCAAGACTCCATCAGGCATGGTCCACGTTTGGCACCCTCGTGCGTCACGCCCAAGCGTTGGGGATTCATCGCCACTCCATCGGCCCACCAACAGACTACATCGCCCACGTCTTCCGCAAGCGCATCTTCTGGACCATGTACATCAACGACCGCCAGCTGAGCAGCCTGTTTGGACGACCGTGCGCCATCCACGACGACGACATTGACCAGGAAGAGTGCGAGTTTGCCGACGACGACGGCATCACCGTATCAGGTATCATCCACACCCCAAAGGACCAGTTCTGTGCCGCCGCAGCTCTCATTTACTACTCTCGCGTCGCACGGATTCTGGGTAAGATTCTTCGAGAGTTATATAGTCCTGCAGCTCGCCTCAGACCAATATCCAAACTATACAAATCAGCCATGGAGCTGGAGAATGACCTGTGCGAGTGGAAGGCCAATCTCCCACCCTATTTAGACTTCTTTCTCATCCCGCAGTCGGCATTGTCGGTGCTGATGAGGAGGCAACTGGCCACGATCAAGACCATGTACGCCCACACGAGCTTGTTGCTGTACCGGCCGTTCATCCTCTACTCCCTGGAGACCAACGCGATCCGCCAGCCAAGCCTGGACCAGTGGGTTGAGAAGTGCCACGACAAGTCCATCAGCGCCGCAAAGATGGTCATCTCCGAGTGCCACTTCCTCCTACAAAAGGGCATGTTCTCGCGAATATTCTTCATGAACAACTACATCCAGTTCGCATCCATCGGAACCCTCCTCCTATACACACACTTCTGGCCCGGCAAGTACGACATCAGAGAGATCGCAGACCGCGCGCTGAGCGAGCTCCCCATCGGCGTGGACGGCGACCCCCTCGGCCAGCGCTTCCTCGAGGTCCTGCACGAGCTCCACGACCTCACTGGCGGCGCGACCGGGACGGAGGCTGGGCCCCTCCCTCCGGAGCCAGACGGGTTAGCACACCCCGGCGGCGTGGCTGACTGCAACGCCGTTTCCGAATTCGCCAACCTGCAGGTCCAGGGCCAGCTTGGCGGGGACAACGTCGCATCGCTGGATAATCTCTGGGCGGACCTCAGCGGGCCGTGGACGACGCTGTTCTTTGACTCGACGGCTTACGATGGCTATGTGGGCGGGGATCCTGGGGTTGGTGGGATGTCCTAACTCGTTGTTGGGTTGGGCTGTGTATAATGAGCGGGCTCTTGTATATTTTTTTAAACATTTTTTTTGTGGTTTCAAAACATCTAACTATCGCGGAAAAGATATTGAACACGAACATGGTGGGCTTTGGACAAAAAGGATATTATATTATGCTGATAACCTCTGAATTATGAAATGAAGAGAACATTCTTTCTTGTTAAAAAGCCCGAACAACTGGAATTGGACAATCAGGTACGCGATGACTATTTACAGCCCTATCCATGTTGGTGTAACCGAGATAGGATGAGCCCCTACCGGCAGTCCGGCTTCATTCATGGTCACTGCTTCTGGTGTGAGAGGTTGCAAGGATGAGTTATTGCAAAGTTCAGCAGATGGCTCCTGCAAGTTAACATCAGCTTCAAGCGTCACTGAGATAGAAGGGAGGTCTTGAATGCTCACTATCGTTGCCAGTTGATCAGGCTGTGAAGTTACAGACACTGAAGGCATTTTCATGTCTGATCCCGGGTTGGCGTACACCAGGAATTGATCTAGAGCCGGCTCCTCACTTGGACCACATGTTGCGCCTATTGGCTCTTGTGGTAGAGGGCCTTGGAAGTTCACTGGCGTTATCGTTTGTTGACTCATATCCCCATTTGTGATAATTGCAGGCTCTATGAGGGGAGCAGTCGTCAAGCCTTCAGGATACGGAAGTTGTTGTTGTTCTATGAAAACGGTCTGCTCTGGAATCGAGACTGGGGGTAGAACTTCCTGCGGCTGGTAGACTTGTCGCTCGCCTTCAGGAAGACAAGGTTGGTCATATGCTTGCGGGCTGGATATTGGTACTGTCGGCTGTTGGTAGGACGATTGCAGGCAAGTATCGGCCTGCTCATAAAATATTTGCTGTTCGCTATGTAACGGCAGAGACGTGGTGGTTTGCTCATATACAATTTGCTGTTCTAGAATTTGTTGCTGTTGCTGAAAATCTTGCTGTAAGATTCCTGGTGGGTAGCCTTCTTGATCTGGAGGAAGAGCAGACTGGTCCTGGGAGATTCCAACACTGTGTTCAAAGCCGGACTGTTGAGTCAGAGGCATGGGCTGCTCGTAAACAGGCTGCTCGTATACAGACTGCCCGTAGAGCGGTTGTTCCCCGACGGGTTGCCCATACAGAGATTGTCCGTAGGCTTGTTGTTCATAAGTGGGCTGTTCATAAGCTGCCTGATCATAGACAGGCTGTTGGACCACGGACTGCTCATGATAAACTGATTGTTGAAATGGTTGGGTTGGCTGGCTTAAAGAATCATCGACTCCGTCCTCACCAGGCCCATCTTCAACCGTCTCAACCTCCTCTTCGTCCTGCTCCTCGTCTAGTTCCTCATCATCATCGCCACCATCGTCACCTTCGAGGCCATCCTCTGCCGCTCCCTCAAAGTCTCCTTCGGCAAGCTTCATACCGAGTTTGGCAACCTTCATGATGTTCCGCGCATTGCCCAATTTACCAAACATCTTGGACATTCCACCACCAGCCGGTTTTGGAGCTACAACCGCACGGGTACTGTCTGCCGCAGACTTGGACTTTGAGGATTTGGAAGCTGGAGACTGCGCGGACGACTGATTGGGCTTCGGCGGTTCTCCTGGGCGGTCCCAAGTGGAAAGTCCCAGAGCTTCATTGACATAAAATCGAACCATGTCTGGTGTCCGCATCTCTTTCCAACCATTAGGAAGGGAGCCGGGTGGCCTGTCCCACCGACTGGCTCCTGTCATGCCATTGAAGAAATAAACACGTCCTTCCGGCGACTTGTGCTCAGCCCATCCGGCGGGCAGACCTTCCGACCGGATGACCGCGCTTGGATTTGGCTTCACGTGTGTGCGTTGTCCTGTAGCTTTGTGCGTGTACCAGATTGTGCCGAATACATTTCTCCGTATTGTCCAAAGATTTGCGGATACCTCAGGATTGGCAGGTAACAGAATGAGCAGATCAGAGTCTGTGACAAAAAAGGCTTTATCGTGGCTGTGAGATGTGGCGGCTGAGCCAGATGTGTAGCACCAGACACAGAAGTGCGTTGGGGTCTGCCCTGTGCTGCAAATAAGACAGGTATAGACGGAGACGTTTGGCGGGATCCCTGCATTATGTCGTTAGAAGCAAAGATGAGAGAGCATGAGAACTAGCGTCTTACCTGTTTTGCAGTTATTACATGTCACTGGCCCAGAGATAACACCGCTGCCTAAGCCAGTGATAGGTGATGAATGCACCTGTTTGATTGCCGGAGCAGAAGTTTCGGTTATGGAGTTGGCTGTCAATGGTGTTGTTGAGCCTGTGGGGCTGCTCATCGCTGGAGATTGCGGCTGTCCAGTTGTTTGGAAGCTCAAATGGTTCACATGTTGATTGGAGGGTGTATATACAGTCGCCGTTCGTTGTAAATGGCGTTGTGGTTGCTGATGGGTACGAATTGGCAAGGTGTTGACCCTGGCTAAGGACGGAGGCCGTGATACTGCCGACTGTGGACGTTGGGTGCTTCGGGGGAAGCCTGTTGGCACTGATGAAGGCAGCGGTTGGTGAATAAGTCCAGGTGCGGCAGGGCTCACTGTTGCTTGCGGTCTGATCTGATTTTGGTTGGGGCTTGATGCACCTAGAACCTCATGCATATGGTGAGGAGAAGGGAATGAATACAGAGGCTGTGGGACCAGAGCTCTAGTAGCTTGAGGGTAATATAAGTTGCCGTTTGGGGAGGACGGCAGCGTAATCAGAGAAGCTGGGCGAGGGGTTTGGGAACCTCCGCCAGGAGTTTGCTGACTGCTGCCTACTTGTTTTCTCGCCAAAGCCTTTCGCTCAATTCCTGGTATCGCTTGCTGGGTGTGTTGGAGATGAGGATGGGGGTAGGCATTATTGACCGAGATGGACTGGTGAATGGGGGCACCAGGCGGGCCAGTTGGAACGTGCGAGGCATCCATCTCTCGTGTCTATCTCCCCGAAGGATCTCTTAAGAATGTAGCCGATAGTAATTCTCTAGGTACGATGGAGTTATCATGCCGCGAGTGGCTACTAAATTGAGAATCAGCACAGAAGAAAGGCGGTCTGCCAAGAGCCAGACAGGCGTTCGTCTCTCTATAAATAATCTGGTCCTCGCAATTCAGAATTCATTAAGAGCACTTGTTCTAGATGCCATTTGATTTGTACTTGCCACCCTCAGCAACTGGCGTGCAGTTAAGGATGCTCAGCTGAATATAGTGGCGCAGACTATCGAAAGCACTAGTGCCTGGCCCTCACCTTGAATCACCTTGTTGTGCGGAAGCTGAGATCGTCTCACCAATAAAGAACCCCCGGTAAGGCCTATTGACGGCTAGACTCAAGTGATCGACCTAAATGTAAGCATACATTGCTGTGAGTAGCACACTATCTGACTGCAAGATGGGCCATTTGCCCCTCAGCCGCAGCATTGGGGATGATGAGATATGATCCAAAAGCTCCCCGGCTGCTTGATACCTGGGGGTTTCTCCAGCGTGAAAGGTGGGAAACTGCGGGCATTGTAGGGAACCTTGCCGGAAGTAGACGCCTCTCATCATTTGATAGATCCTCACGTCTAGCACCCAAACGAGAGAGAGGATCAGTTCTTGAAAGTAGGCTATTCCTGATGCGATGCTCCGGGAATTTCCAGCTGCCCCTGCATGGCTCGCTCACCGAGAAAACACTGCCGTATCATGCCCCAGTTGGCGCTACTCACTACTCAGTGACGGGGCCTTGAACCATAAGCCAGTCATAAACTACGTTTGACTTGGAGAGTGACCGACGACTTTATTCAGCTCTGTAATGGCAAAGAAGCGGTCATAGAAATGACAGAATCGACCATTCCGCCTTGAAGTGCTATATCAGCGGGCATCATTGAAGTGTACGTATGGAAGGCTCAGTGACTTATTCTTAAAGGCTTTTGCCAGTCCCATTAGGTGTGCCAAGTTTTAGCAGATGAGGGGAAATACTCGGTGACATACTCCAACACCGAGAAGATTGAGGCGGTGAGCATGTCCACATAATATCTTCCGATGCCTACATGCTGCCTTGGGACTGGTGTGTCGCAAGGCCTTCAACGTGCACATATTATTTTACTGCCGGAAGTCATTCCTCGAGACAAAGTCACTGGACATACAAATTACGCCAAATGTAAGCCTCATGGAAGCTCCATCTTGCATTGTCGAAGAATCAAATATCAACTAACCAACATCCGATTCGTCAAAGCTGGCACTATCTAGCAACTATAACCAAATTCCAACCCAATTAAGGGAATAGATCTTTCAAGACCTGTCCATATTCAGTATATGACAGCCCCATCTTCTCGATATCATAGTCATTCCAGTAACCGCCTCCAGCTAGGCTGCTCTGAGCCTCCCAGCCGGCGAAGCGGCTGCGGGCTTGCGCTGGCGTTGTGCCATAGACTGGCTTCGAGTCATTGGTCACCCAGATGAGTGGGACAATTTTGATACCGAGAGCGCTCTCCCAAGTCGCTGGGTTATTGCCAGCACCGCCGTCATAGCACTGCAGGTAGACCCTATCAAGTAAATCGCCAACCTGTGACTTGACACTCGCCCAGAAACTTGAACGAGTGTACGGGACAATTGTGAAATGTAGTCCGATCTCCCCAACCATCTTGGCAAACGTAACGGTGCTGGCCAGATCATAAATGGCCTCGTCATTGTTATTGTAGCCGTCCAGGTTCCATGCCTGCTTCAGAGCAGCGAGGTTTCGATACAGCCTCGTATCTGACCCAGGACCGGGGCTAGCCATCAGCTCCTTGAGGTGGATAGAATTGCTGGTAATCTCCACTCGATTGATGCCCGTCCCTGGCGCTGACTTGAGTGAAAGCACCTTTTGCGCGAGTGCGGTGCCGCCGACGTAGGCGCCGTTCGAGGCCACGAGCACATCCGAGCTTCCTGCCGTGTTGGAGTAGTACATGATATCGCCGTTCTCGAGGAACCCGACACCAAACATGAGGACCGTGTTGAAGCCCGATGTCTGAAGGGCCGCGGTGTCGGACACCATGACATCCTTGAATAGATAAATGGCTCTGATATCCTCCGCTGCGGTCTCATCACGGGCGATGGCAGCGCCGAATGCGCACCCAACGAAGGAGAGCAAAACGCTCACGCAATTTGCGAACTTCATTTTTTCCAGCAAACCGAAAACAAATCAAGCTGGAGATAAGATGTATGCTTCAAAGTATGCGGTCTGAATACGAGGTCGAAAGGTGCCCGCTAGGATCGGGCATTGCCACCTTCTTATAAAATTCTCGCTTTCCGTGAAAGGAATTAACCGACGGTCGAGCTGTTATAGCCTGTCCATGCCTTTACGAGGCAAGTCCAATCCTCCATGGATTCAGGAAGAGACTCTAGGACTTAGCGAGCCAATAGCTCCCACCCCCTCACTGATAGAATGCAACCTTGCCGGCAGTTGGGTAAAAGTACCCCAGCAGTGGGTCGGTTGAGTAGGGACATAAGGTCGTCTCGATATCACTCGAGACCTTATAATGACGAAATCCAGCATCGGGTGTTTTCCGGGCTTGCATCAAATGTCACTGTACCAGCCAAGGCGACCTTCCATGATTTCGTTACGGAAGTACCAAACCCATGAATGAGGTGACAATCATACCATCCTGTACGAAGCTCGGATCCGAGACTTAGTGAGCCAAGTGTCCTTCCCCTACAAACAGATAAATGCAAATACTTCTTTTTATTCTAGTGGAAGAGGTTTCGGTCTGCTGGCGGCGATCTTTCCCTATCTGCTTGCGGATTTGTGTTAATCATCATTCCAGCAATAATGCCGCGTTGACCCGTCTTCATGCTTAGAGAGGATTATCAATCGGAAGACAACAAACGACCTTCCCTATCGAGACAACTGTTCCGAGTACAGTGTGCAGAAAAGGAAACTTTATTGTAAGGAGTGATTTCGGTTGAGATCGAGTAGCCAGTTCATGTTTGCGAGCATCGATATCATGTGTATTGCTAAGGATGAAGCTTAAATAATAACATCGCGGAAGCAACAATAAAGTGAATAAGATCACGACGGAGCGGCGACTAGACATCCCCTCTCATCACATATTCCCCCATCAGCCAAGAGTACCTAGGAGTAGCACCTAACCACCGCGAAGGACCGCAGACTATCAACATAGATCTACCGTCGTGTAGGTAATGGCAAGGGTCTTTTCACCATGCATCATGCTGTGAACAAGAGTTGCCCCAATCACAGTCTTACTATCTGCTTTATCCGCCTTTCTTAATACCATGGGAGCTGGTACCCCAGGGAGGAGAAAAACCTCATCTCCCACAGAAGCCCCGAGAGGTCCTGTGCCGGCAAGCCCAGATGACAGAATGTACAGACTCCTCTTCTGCGTGGTTAGTATGTCTATAAGACGGAGGAAGTAATCGCCTGTGTAGTTGCTGCGTAGAACCTCCTGGAGCAACGCATTAATCGCCGTTTCTGAGCTCTCCTCTGACTCCAAGTTCAAACTTGGCAGAGCTTTCATTATAAGATTTCGTAACGCACGTAGACGCAAAAATTGACTTCGCTCTTTGCGGAAGTCATATGGCCCCTCCCATGCCGCCAACCGCGTTGTGGTTCGCACCATGCCGTTGCCTTCTTTCCATCTTGGTCCTTCCTTCCGCATTAGCCCTTCTAGCACAGCGAACGATGTTACTGTCAAGTCATCAGGGTATAAAGGCCGAAAGCTTTCGTTGTTTATGTGGGCGAGAAATTGCGCGAGTCGGAACAGTGCTGAGAGCTGCTGGTCTTTCGGACTGCTAGTGGGCATCATCATGTCTGTGCGGTACTTGATCGTGCCTATGGATTTCCCCTTCAGTCGGAGTATGCCGTTGTTGACAACTGGGATATCTGACGGTGGCCTAAGGTATGCGGCAGTCGGTGCCATGCTAGTTCGATATTGGGACACAAGCCACTCACTGGGACCGTTCCCAGTCCAATTTGGTACCCAGGAAGGGGCTGAGGATATGTGCGACCCAGCATCAAGCAGCATGATTAGTGACTGAGCATCCCAGGATATTAGGTCTTCCATCAGTATGCGGTATGTGTCAGCTACGGGGCGTGCGTAGTCTGGAGTCCGCTGGACAACCTGACAGATGTTGAGAACCCCTTGCAGAGAGAAAGATTTATCGTGGGGGTTCGAGCAATCACGATTCTTCAACGCCCATCGAACCCCATCGATAACCCGAGCACGAATCTCCCTGTCCGTATTCTCTGTTGCTGTCCATTTTTGCTCGAGCCCAAGCATAAGCTGCCTCCATAACATGATCATGTTCATCGATAGACTGAGAAAGAGTAGGCTAACAAACATCCAGGGAACAGACCTTCCAAGCGGACCCAGAATGCGGTCTGCGCTCTTCCACAAGGCAGAGTACAGTGCCACGAGACCTGCTCCGATTAATACGCTAGAACATGCGTGAGCGTTCCACAGTCCACGGGTCAACTTATATTCAGACTGACTCCGTGCTTTGCTTACACCGGCTTGAAAAGAGCCAACGGAGCTTCGATCTGAGCACGAAGAGTACAATCCAAGCTCACTTCGCGGCAAGTTGTACCACAGGTTGCTGAGGGCGCGCCAATGATCCATAGTATCCTTGTTTATAGGCTGGTATCTCAACAGATAGCTGTCCGTAGGATCCAAACAGACAGCGCTAGATAAGTCTTCCCAGGAAATATGTTCGTTTCCGCAGAAGAAAATCATATCTCTTGCCAAAAGAAACTCTTGGAAAGTCCAGCACCGGAATAGCCACTGGCTTCGTAGAATCACATCCAGGTCAACTTTTTTCGTCCATAGAGGTGATAAAGAGAACCTAACTAAAAAATTAAATGAAGATCATGTTGTTAGCGATATTCGTTCTCAATCTAGTACGCAGCATCAGGGAGCGAGGGCCCAACTCACAGACCATATCTCTCCAGGAAGCTTGTCGATATTTCCGCAGGGAGTCCACGTATTCACTGTTGGTCTTTGACCGTAGAACAGATAGCGGAAGTCTGGCCGATAGCTGGGATTGCTTCTTCAGAAATTTCAGAGCTTGTTCTGATGCTGCATCCCCATTGCCCAGCCACACATATACGCATTCAGCCATGCTGTATATATCTCTCATCAACGGAATCTGGTGAAGTTTTTCTCGGTAATCGTTCTGATTGATACATATCGAGTCGACCCAAACGGATACTCTGTCGCTATGCTGGATGGCATGTCGCAGTCCTTCGTAACAGTTCGGAGTAAGTTGCAGACGATGATTTCCAGGTTGACAGACAATGGAGTAGTCCGAAAAAGTCTCATCGCCCCATACATATGATAGTGAAATAAACGATGGACTATCATCAAGATCCGCTAGCCTCAGGCGCCCATGCAAGGAGCCTGAGACTCCTGAATCATTCGCATCGTCTGTCGGGACTTCAAGGTCCAACAGGCGTATACAGCGGGAGGCAGGAGGGATTGAAACAGTGGCGTAGAGCGTGCTGTGCGGATTCATCTGTGGATTCATCTATGACGGCTCAAAGAAAGTGGACAACACGGTGCAAGGTTAGGAATTAAGCCTACAAATGCCCGATATATTGGCAAATCGATGTCCGAGATATGGAAGATGTAGGATGTAGGATGCAGGATTTAAGAATTACCAGCGAAGGCTCTTCTCCACTGTAGATCAATCTGAGCGTGGCTGTGCTATGGATGCCTTGCTTACGAAACACCACAACAAGATAATTCGAGCAAATGTGCCGTCCTCTAGAGACGATATCCGTTTCCACCAATATCAAAGAGTGGCTTGACTATCCTTGTACGCTCTTCCCCCTGACTGGTGGCCTCATCGGCGGCCTAAAGGCTCAATCCGCTGCCAGTCTCAATAGCATCTGTCTCATCTAGAACTGCATCAAAGAGTACGATCTCAATCAATGGAAATTACATAGATCAAGATTAACAAATGCCAGAGATCCAAACTATACTAGCTTTGCGATACTACTATAATGACCTGACCTTGCGCACGTGGAACGCTCACCTCTCTAATCAGCATCGATCTCATCCTCAGGAACACGCCAAGAATATTCTGGCTAAGGTTGAATAAATCCAAGGCTTTCCCATGGATATTTTCTTCAGCTATCTCAGCTGTTGGTCTTGTTTAAGATCTTTGAAAGGCTTAGCCTCATCAAGCTGATTAACTAGGGCTGCCTTCGCATAGGTAGCCAGCATGATTTGGATCGCTGGTACGCATCTTGGGTTTTATAATCTCCACCTGGGAAATTGCCCTTTGAGAGAAGGTACTTAGATCTGCGGGCCGCAGACTCGCCGGGGTTCAATTAGGTGGCGAGAATACTGCCTATATGAACAGAGGTGATAGCATCATTATCAGTCCGTCGTTTGTTGCCCTACGTTGAAGTAAATATATGTACTAATCCTCTTTCATAGAAAGTTCCGGTGAGTGCTTATGGATATGAGGAATAAATTACTACCTATGTGTCACATCGGGTATCAGAATATCCTTGTGACTCTTCTTTGGAGTCAATGTTTGCGGCGGACGTGTAATCGATTTAAAAGATCGGCAGGCAGAAATACCTATCAATCGCCATTTACTGGACATTTCTTCTGGGTCACTCATCCCGCTCTTCGTATTTCTTTTAGGCCAGACGGCTCATGTTATCCGCTATACTTCGGAATCTGTGGCGTCTCCTCAAGGTTCTACAGCCATGTGTCGGCTTGGGACTGGCCCAAGGCGCTCAATGGATGGTAGGCAATGTGACCGGTACAACCAGATGGACAATGATCTAGCATGCCCCGTAAGATAGGAAACAGTATCGGGAAATCATCAACGAGCTAGTGTTTCTCATCAGTTGTGAACTAAATAGTCACCAGGGATGGAAGCGTTCATGTGCCGCCCCTTGTCAATAAGTGTGGCACATCTGGCCAATGAACTACAAGGTGTTATCATTCGACAACCAAAGGAGAAAGTGATGTCTGCCTCGCTAGTGGAAGTTAAAATGAGCTGGTGGTGGTGGGGGTCGATGGCTGTTTTGGTAAGGTATCCACGAGCTGCCCTGGTAGGAATTGGTCGCCCTATAGCAACCCAACTCGTCAACGGGAATCATATTTGGAAGATTCTAGGGCTATATCCAGATAAATTGATTTAAACTTCTTGCCTGTTGTCGTGATATTTGTTCATTACTTATGGCTTTATTATTAATTGAGTCTTGTCTAAGCGTGTGGGAGTTTCGACATCTGTCTCACTCCAAGCCTTTTTTTCTCCGCCATTCCTGAGCCAGGCAGATTCTTTTGATTTGATATCAAATTAGTGACAAAGATTCTTCTCAAATCATCCAGATATTCATCATGGCAAACAGAGGAATATCGTGGGACCCGTTGGTGCATAGCATTCAAGATTTGAAGGAAGAAGGAAGCAAAAGACTACCAAAGATGTACCGAGGCAAGTACACCTACACTCAGGAGCCTGTTTTCAATGCAGTTATTTATATTGGGCAATGCAGACTACTATAACGAGGGTGCTATGGATTTAATCACGTAAGTTGCTTCTGTGGAACATGGCTAGTTTTCTTGTGCTGATTCTACCTTCTAGCTTGCGAGAAAACGAAGAAGCGTTCAACTACTTCAAGATTCAACCTCGTATTCTTGTCAATGTAGACAATGTCGATATATCCGGCGAGATTTTCGGGTTCAAGACAGCTTTGCCTTTGGCCATCGGCCCCGCGGCGATGCATAAACTTGCACACCCAGACGGCGAGCTTGCAACATCTCGGGCTGCCGCCAATATAGGCGTCTGCATGGGTCTGTCCTCGTATGCGACAGAATCAATTGAGAATGTCGCAGCAGTGGGGAAGGGCAACCCGTATGTGATGCAGCTTTCTGTGTTGAAAGATCGAAACACGACGCTTCAGATGCTGCAAAGGGCAGAGGGTGAGTCATGCCTCCACTACTAAGTTCCTCCAAGGTCATCCTACTCATAGCAAGGAATGGACAATAGCCTGCGGATACAAGGCAGTATTCCTAACTTCGGATGTCCCCATGTTGGGAAGGCGTCTCAACGAATACCGCAACAGCTTCATTCTCCCCGACGACATGTCATGGCCCAATCTGCTCTCTGATGGCAAGAGTGAGCTTAATGGGTCAGCTAACCGTGGTGCAAATGGCGAGGAGATCATTCGACGTCTTAACCACGACTACGATGCTTCCTTGGACTGGGCAACGGCCATTCCTTGGTTGCGAAAGCACACGAAACTACAAATCTGGGTCAAGGGTATCTACAGCGTCGACGATATGCAAGCTGCTATTGAATACGGCGTAGATGGCGTCCTCATCTCCAATCATGGTGGCAGGCAGCTCGACGGGGTTCCCGCCACCATCGATGTCTTGCGACAGTGTGCCCCAGTGGCGGCTGGTGCAATCCCAATTGCTCTAGATGGCGGCATTCGACGAGGTACCGACATCTTCAAGGCGCTTGCATTGGGCGCATCTCACTGCTTTGTTGGTAGAATCCCTATCTGGGGCTTAGCGGTGAGTACTCATCCCGAAACTGTTCGGTGTATGGCAGTAAGTTCGAGCTAACTTGTGACAGTATAATGGGCAAGAGGGCATTGAGTTGGCCTTCAAGATTCTCATGCACGAATTCAAAGTGGCAATGGCTTTAGCAGGGTAAGTCAAACCTTTAGATCGACGGGTTATGTCACTAACATTTTCCCCTATCCCCTTAGCTGTAGGACCGTGTCTGATATCACCCGCGATCGGATTTCTTACAAAAAGTCTGACGGAAGTTTGGCAAGACTTTGAAGGGAGGAAGCTCAAAGCCCCTCTTGCAGGGTAAAGGTGTTGTGTCTCGTTCACAAGATAGCACTAAATTTATCGTAAATTATCGGCCAATTGAACTTTTAAGCATCGCAATGTCCCATCAGTTCTCCGGTCCCTTCTTCTCGCTAATCTGATCCCGTGTTGTTAAATTACTGCTATGTTTGTTAAGGCCGCGATTTGATGGTTCGTCAAATCTCGTGCCAGCGTGTGAGCGCCTTGACTCGTGCAATGGCCTAATGAACAGGCTATGCATTTTACGAACGATACACTTCACAAAACCTACAGCGCAGACTAAGACAGGTCCACCAATTTCATAATTCTATTTATAGTGTCGTTATGGAGAAGATGTTGCTGATGCTCTGCTTCTCGAGCTACCCTATGTCTCTGGAGTAAAATAATGAAGAGACGGCATTATTTAAATCGTGAATTAGGAATCATCCCTTCATAATAGATAGTTGAGTAGTTGAGAAAGTGACTAACCCGTGACATGTTTCAAAAAATTGTCAATTAAGCATGACTTGAATATGGTTACGAGATGCTTCTTTTTCCCTACCTTCCTACCAAACTTCTGCCAACTTGCTCAGAGTCGGAGGATTCAGGTTCAAAAGTTGTCTTGATGCCTTAGGCAACGAGGCACCAATATTACGTAAAAGCAACGCACCCCGCATTCTGACTAAAGAAGCTATTCTGAAAGAAGTTAATGGCGATTTTACTTATCTCGACCGTTGAGGGAGGTCCGGTCCCGACGTGGAAACTTGCCCAACTGGTGAATGCTTCACTGCTCGTAGATGATACTCCCATGGCTATTCTGAAGCATCTGAAGTGTTAAGTAGTCCACATCAGGTTTCCCATTTAGGAAGAAACATGAGCTCAATCGAACATGTATCTTTCAGTAATCATCTTTCTCCGCAATCGAGGCTTCATTGAGGAGTTGCAAAAATGTCTTGGGTGTTCGGCGTTCCTGTAACCTGATCAAAGGTCTATTGCAGAATCAGATATAAAAGGCAAGTATGATCCGGCTCAGTGAGGTCTGTCTCATCAAACATCATCCACCACTTCACAACATCTATCCATCCATTTACTAGACTTGTTCCGGTCTTAACTAATTCATTCCCGCAACAATGGCCCCTACACTGGAGATCAAGGGTATCCTTGTCGCCCTCATCACCCCCTTTGCTGCCGATGGTAGCGTTGATGCTGCTGCCCTTGATAAGCACGTCAACCGCTTGATTGACGCTGGTGTCCACGGTATTGTCCCTGGCGGCAGTACCGGCGAGTTCACAGCCTTGACGCCCCAAGAACGCCAACTCGTCATTGAACTTGTCGTCAAGGCAGCGGCTGGTCGCGTTCCTGTCATTGCCGGCACTGGCGATCTCACCACCCAAGGCGCCATTGATCATGCGGTTCACGCCGCCAAGGCCGGTGCCTCGGCGCTCATGGTTGTGCCTCCATTTTACGAGCCTCCCAACCTGACACAGCTTCGAGCCCTTCTCAAGGAAATCCACACCACTTCTGGTCTTCCCATCCTCTACTACAACATCCCATCCATCAGCGGCGTCACCCTGTCGCCTAAAGAACTGGCCGATCTCTCAGAGGTCGGAGTCAAGTACATGAAGGACACATCAGGCGATGCTCCCGCTCTCACCGAACTTTTGCTGGCGCACAGTGATCGTATCACTCCGTTCAATGGATACGACACTCTGACCTTCTATGGACTGGCTGCCGGAGCCAAGGGTTCTGTTTGGGGAGCCACAAACTTTATCCCCGAGCTCTCTGTTCAGTTGTGGAACGCTATCGCCGTGGAGCATGACCTCCAGAAGGGCCAGGAGCTATGGGCTCGTATTTGGCCCGTCTGCAAGTGGCTAGAGTCGTATGGGTACCCTGCTGCTGTCAAGACGGGCATGGAGCTTCGAGGATGGGCCACGGGTGGTGTCAGGAAGCCATATACCATGGTAGAAGGTAAAGATAAGGAGGAGTTACTCAGCATTCTCAAGGTCAGTGGAGTGTTGTAAATTATATATAGAGATGGAGAGGACATCGGAATCTATCATAGAAATCTAGTTAGCCAGAATCAAAAGCGACGCGATTTCTATAACCAATTTTGAACCTTGGTAAGCTGAATGAATTTCAGCGCTATCTCGTGGGAAACGAAGACCTTTTCAGTCTCCTACCGAATACTCCAGCCTAGGTAGTGAGAAGTTATCCGCGATGGAGATAAATTGACGACAACTACAAAACCTGGGTCGATTTATTAATCAAGGAGTTTCCCATTTAAATGATGTTGCCATTTGGAATGAGGCCAAGGGAAAATCTCCCTAGCGTGGATGATCATTGTTGTTCAGTATCTAGAATACGATTGCTAATTGAACTGTCTCTACATTTACAGATATATAATGACTGATGAATAATAGATGCCATACATTCGTTAGACATGAATTTCCTGAAGCATTGAAGTCCATTTATAAGACAGCGTTGTTTCATGACACCTCTCCCCCCAAATTGACAACACCACCTCTGTTGACGGCTTCGAGGTGAAGTAGACACCGCGCCTATCACTGATCGATACACACTTCAGCGCTCTCTTCTGGAGATCTGGAGTAGTAGCTTCACATGCAGAGATGTACGCCGCCCACGCCAGGCTCGGCGCAAAATCGTCGTCTTCGACCATCTTCTCAATGCAAAGCTCAAGATTCTCCAATGCTTGTCGTACATGATCTTGGAGAACCATTGCGCTGACATCGTGTATCCGACGATAGAAGTAAATGACTAGTGCGCGATGTATGGCCTGAACCATGGACTGAGTACAAGGTTGGTGTATTAAGTCTTGGTTATCAGGTAGCACTGCAGTGGGTTTGTGGGTTGAGATGGTTGTCAACTCAGAAGGGAGAGACCATGCCCAGATTGATTCTTCTAATGTTTTGATGTGGTGTTTCAAGTCCGCAGATAGCCTCAAATCACATCCAGCCCTGGTCTCGAGGTGTGCTTTTTCGTTAGCGAGAGAAGTCGTCTGCGCGATGAGGGTCATTAAAGATTCGGGTATGCCCTGGAGGTTGTAGTGTAATGTCTGCTTCCAGAGTCCTTGGACCTCTAGATGAATGTCGCCGTAGCCTAGCTCGGCAGTTTTCTCAACGGTGGGATCAAGCCCGATATTGAGGGTTTCCTTGCTGACCCGAAACGATCGGGCGTTAGGAAGCGCTTGGAGCGCATTTGTTTCGGGATCGGATGAAGATGGAGTTAGAGTGGCGATGCTCTCCACCATGATGCGAAGGTACGTGTACAGGTGATGTAGGACGCGAATCTTGTAGGGTTTGCTATGATTGCTGAGGCCCCGGACCCTGATGAGTCTCTCGGCATCTACGAGGAACACCTTCGCCGTTGGACATCCTCGATATAGCTATAATGTGTTAGTGGACATAGTTCAGATGAAGATCGGTATGAGTACTAACCGATGTCATGGCCATGGCTAAGAAGGCCATTAGGAGTTCCTTGTACGTTTTCTGCTCATGATTCGCCATTTCGGTTTCTACAGCTTTTTTCAAATGAAATTGGGCTTTATTCCTGTGTCTCAAGCCCACATGTCCCCAGTATTCAGTCGGCTTGGATGGGTTATTCGGTTTGTGCAATCGAAAAGCGCTGTGGGCAAGTACCGCGTGGAGGATGGTATTTCTGGTATGGGAGGTGCTGCTCATCAACGTGATCTCTGCAAACGTCTCGAATACGCAAGGTAAAAAGATCAGTTGCCACGGGGATTGTCGATTGATCTGGATAGAGCTTGTAGAAGACGAAACGTGTTGTTGATAGTAGCGCAATAGATTGGCAGCCTGTTCTGGAAGATTTGCTTGGTTGTTGGCTGGATCGATGCTGGGTGAGATCATCATGGAGGCATCTAAGTCGTCGCATAAGACTCTGGTATCCTCTTGAGCGATATATCTGTCATTATCAGTGGTTTCTAGAGTATTTGTGCCATCGGAGATGGAGAGAAATGCCGGATCCAATGCGATATCGTTGAAAAGATCGGAAGCCGGACTTGTAAATGCATCTGGAATCGTCATATGATGTTCTTCAATGAGCGAAAACGTTGTGTTGTTGAGGAGAGCTTCAAGGTCTGTTGGATGAGATTGTGCATTTTTTATCTCTTCGAATTCGGTGATGGACTCATCAGACTCCTCGCTCTGAGGGCCTTCGGCATCCGGGCTGACACTTAGCAAAGAAGCACTGGCTTGTGACTCTGCTGAGATGGACTTTGTACTGTCGTCTACTGCTTGAAAGACCCCAAATGGGCCCAGGCAGAGATCAAAGCCCGCCTCAACCTTCTTGGAAGCCAAGTCTAGCTTGAGTAAGACTTCGCCAGCTGATTTGAGCCCCAAGCTTTCCGATAAGCTGTCGCTCATTATTCGCCGTTCGAGATCTGGAGACTCGGTCCGCGGTTAGTTGCGCTACACGCTGGTAAGATGGCTGTACATACCGGAGAACAGAGGGTAACGATAGCAGAGAGCTTGTTGGTCATTCGAATCTGCATCATCCTCATCTGTTACCCATGATAGCTGAGCAGAATAGCCGCCGCACTTCAACCCCAGACGACTACAGGCACCGCACTCTGGCCTTTCCTCGTCACATTTTGCATGGCGTCTTCGACATGTTCGACACCCAGTGAATGTCCGGGTATGCTCCGCCCGAACTCGATTTGTCACGGGCATTTGTGGATCTCACCCGAGAGTTGTCTGGGGAAGACGTGTTGTTAGCGTCGATGAACAAATGGAGATGATATTGCTAAGAAACAACAGTAAGAGAACGCATATGGGACAGGATCTTGCAGTGGGAATCACGCCCAAATGTGGAAGAAGAGAATCGAAAGAAGAAAGGAAAACATACGCCGAGTCTGGGGTTGCGCCCGATAAGTTCTCCGAATTAGGCATGTCTCCACGGCCAACTCCACACTCAATGAGTGAGTGCGAGTCAGTCTTATGATTGTAGCGACCAAGGGCTTGAAACCAAGCGGGGTTGAGTTCGAGGCCTATCTTAGCCCCAAGAGAGTTAGAAAGGGCGAAAGGATAAGCGATGGCATGCTGTCTCTGCAGACTTGTGACCAGAAGTCCCTATCGGAGAGCAAGAAACTCAAAGATTCAGCCTACAACATCGCGAAAGCGGAGCAGGCTTATTTCAGAAGGCATCCACGACGAATCATGCTCTCACACAACCACATGGTAGACCCTCTTTATTGAACTCTTCTGTTACAGAATGTACGAACTGTCTCAATTCTGAAGAAGTCATGCTACAATCCACATCCTTGTTCAGTATATAAAGGGCAATTCTAGGTTCACACATTCTCTCTATTGAATGTGATACTCATCTTGTTTATCATCAAATCGTTGTATAAATCTACTTCAGTAGCCCTTGTTTGACCCAGTTCAGAATCAAACCATCATGGCACCTCTATCAATTGACCTGGAAGCCCCGAATGGCACGAAATACAGCCAGCCAACTGGTCTTTTCATCAACAACGAATTTGTTGAATCCTCGGGTGGCTTGGTGCTTACTTCAATCGATCCTGCGTGAGTGTTTCCCTTCAGGCAGATTTTCTTTGAATGCTAACATGGCATAGAACTGAGAAAGTCATTGCTACCGTTCAAGCAGCGAATGAGGCTGATGTAGACAAAGCCGTCCAAGCGGCGAAGGCGGCCCTCACAAAAGACACGTGGAAGCTGCTCCCAGGGTCAGACCGAGGGCTTCTCATGTCGCGTCTTGCCGACCTCCTTGAGAAGAAGCGAGAGCTCTTTGCCACCATTGACGCGTGGGACAACGGTATGATTTCAAGACTCCCATCCCACATGCCAACATCAGAACTGATAGAAGGTAAATAGGAAAGTCATATAAAGAGGCAATTCAGGGTGACCTCGTTGAAGCCGTTGCTGTTATTCGCTATTATGCTGGGTGGGCTGATAAGACTTTTGGTCAGACCATCAGCACCACTCACCAGAAATTTGCCTACACTATTCGGCAACCAGTTGGCGTTATTGCTCAAATCATCCCTTGGAACTACCCGCTTTGTATGGCTATCTGGAAGCTAGGACCAGCCCTCGCCTGTGGGAACACTGTTGTTCTCAAGCCTGCAGAGCAAACGCCCCTGAGCATCCTTGTCCTTGCTGAGCTCATCAAGGAAGCTGGGTTCCCGCCTGGTGTGGTCAATATTGTGAACGGACCTGGAAGAGAAACCGGGTCTGCCCTGGTGAACCATCCTTTGGTCGATAAGATTGCCTTTACAGGTTCTACTCAAACGGCAGTAAATATCATGGGGGCAGCTGCCAAAACACTCAAAAATATTACGCTTGAAACAGGTGGTAAATCGCCACTTCTTGTGTTTGATGACGCAGATCTGGAACAGGCTGTCAAGTGGTCTCATTTTGGCATCATGTCAAACCAAGGCCAAATATGCACTGCCACCTCACGCATCCTGGTTCAAGAGGGAGTTTACGACAAATTCGTCAAGAGTTTTGTGGAAACTACCGAGTCTGTCAGCAAGGTCGGTGACCAGTGGTCCAAAGATACCTACCAAGGTCCTCTTGTGTCCAAGGTTCAACATGAGCGTGTCCTTGAATATCTTAGCATTGGAAAGGGCGAGGGTGCGGTCATCGCAACCGGTGGACATGCTGTCACAGTCGGCACCGAAGGCAAAGGGTTCTGGGTTGCTCCTACGGTGTTTACCGATGTCAAATCCTCGATGCGTGTATTCCAGGAGGAGATATTCGGTCCAGTTGCGGTCATCGCAAAATTCAAGACCGAAGATGAGGCTATCGCATTAGCCAATAACACAAAATACGGGCTTGGTTCTGCCCTATTTACAACTGATCTTGAGCGAGCTCACAGAGTTGCTCAGGAGATCGAAGCGGGAATGGTTTGGGTGAATAGCAGTCAAGATTGTGATCCACGAGTTCCCTTTGGAGGCATCAAGCAGAGTGGCATTGGCAGAGAACTTGGCGAGGCTGGATTAGAAGCCTATACGCAGATCAAGGCTGTCCATGTAAACATGGGGAACAGACTGTAAAGAGAATTCAAAACTTAGTGGAAGCTAAATGATATATTCACAAATATCTCCCTTTATCTTTGATCCCACGCTTTTTTTTGGGATGCTTACTCCAATATGAGGTGGTGGTAAACACGCCAGTCACGCTCAATGTGTATATTCCAAGTGCCCTCGTTTTTTTCCTTCGGGGAGGGGGTTTGAAGCAATGGCTATCCTTGCTCCAATTTCGCCATGAACTTAATGAATATTTTTGCCAATACTCGTGCTGCTGATTTTTAGACAATGAATAAGACTCGAAACCAGAAAACGGGACTGATAGACTCGTATGTCTCCGTATCACACGCCATCGTGGAAAGTTACCAGAAACAGTAGCTTGCCGTCACCCCTGGAGCGCCCTCCCAAGACACAAGCCTCGATCGAGCTCTCCAGTCTCAACTAGCAGCACGCTAGTAGATCGCTCGTGAGATGTCTAGAGCGCCCTCTTACAACATAGATAAGGATGAAGTCATCGGTACAGCAGTTGGAGAACTTGCAGACGCCCCTTGAACTGGACAAGCTTGAGTTACCTTCTAAATGGATCGCCTCGCCAACCGGAGCGCCCTCTCATAACATAGAGAAGGACCGAGTCATATGTGCACCTGTTGAGGAACTTGCAGAAAGCCCCTGGGCTAGAGACAAGCCTAGGTGCCCTTCTAAATGGATCGCCCCCTAGCCGTAGCGCCCTCTATGAACACGTGAGCCTGTGAGGGATGAGGCTAGGGGATACTCGAAATGATCATTTCGGGTAATAGAAATGTCGAAACTTATTTTCTGATGTCATATATTGGGGATGCTCTTGCTGAACTTAGGCAGTGGTAACTCTTTATATTTCTAAGCACCTTTTGAATTCTTGGACGTTCACAGCTGACACAACCGTGCGAACAAACCTTCTTCAAATTCGCAAATCACTATTTTCCCAAGCATAAAGAATCATCAAAAATCATTTTCTTGCTTTCTGAAGTCTCTCACAATGGCCCCTTCGGTTCTTGCCACCGCTCCCATCACAAACACAAGCATCAAGCCAAAGGAGATCTCGCACACCAGCCACGGCAATGAACTAAAAGGCAAGACCCCGCTTCAGGCGATGTCTCATGGAGATGTTACTCTTGCAGGCATCCCCAAGCATCCCGACTTTGCCTCCCATCGCCAGTGGCAGCTGGAGCACATGGCTGCTGCTTTCCGCCACTGGTATCGGGAAGGCTACGTCGAGGGCATGAGCGGACACATCTCAGTCCGTGATCCGGAGTTCCCCAACGCATTCTGGACAAACCCTCTGGGTCGCCATTTTGGGCTGCTCAAGGTCAGCGACATGATCCTTGTTGATCTGGATGGAGCTGTGATTGGCGGAAACCGATCGGTCCCCCCAAACACTGCCGGTTTTCTCATCCATGCGTCCGTCCACAGAGCCAGACCTGACGCCCATGCTGTGTGCCATTCCCATAGTGTTCACGGGAAAGCGTGGTCCGTGTTTGGCCGCCGCCTGGAGATGTTGACCCAAGATGCGTGCAAGTTTAGAGGAGAAGCGCATAGCGTTTACGACAGCTACGGTGGTGTTGTTCTGGGCAGCGAAGAGGGCGACCGCATCGCTGCTGCCCTCGGACCAAAGGGAAAAGGCTGCATCTTGCGGAACCATGGTATACTCACCGTGGGCCAGACTGTGGATGAAGCTGCGTTCCTCTTCACTTCGATGGAGAGGAGTTGCCAGGTGCAACTGCTGGCTGAAGCCGCCGCTGCAAGCGGAGTTCAAAAGGTGCTGATCACAGAGGAGGAGGCGAACTTCAACTTTGATGTCGAGAGTGATCCTGAAATATGTTACTGCGAGTTTCAAGTTTACTACGACTTGGAAAATGAGTTGACACACGGGGATTTCAAGAATTAGATTGTCAACTTTGTGTCATCTGCTCCCCCCTCCCTGATTTTAGAACATAGATTGAACTGTTTTTTTTCTAAGAGGGTTGTGATGCGACATCTAGCATTCATTCTCATCAAGAAATAAATGTCACAAGAAACAAGACTTAAGTTCACCAACGTATCTATTCTGCTGTGTATCCTTTGTAGCTTTTGGGCTGATTTCGACGCCTAGACGCCTACATGGCCGTAACATTATTTCAAAGATATCAGCCGAGATTGGTAGTCTGGACAAGGAGGAGGTGTTATTAGTGATAATATCTTCATCCGGGCTTTTTTTTCCCAACACGGTGGAATTACTCATAATCAACAGGGTTCTGAAATTGCATCTGCCTCATTACCGAACGCTAGACCATGTTGGATACAAGAACAGGTATGGGATGGCTAAGCCTTTCATATCAGCTATCTTTATCCCCGTCTACTCATTTGGGTCTGATAGAGACCATTTGGTCATTAGACACTAATCCATAGCTTGCTTGCGGGGACCATTGGGTCTGAACTCATCTGGGGAACCAAGACAAGGGATCCATCACGAGCATCAAATACGACCCATGGAAACTAAATAGCCCCAAAAGGGAATCGTACCGTGCGGGGAAACTGTCACATGGCATGGAACATCCTAAAGGAGAGGCCTTTAGATAGTAATCTTATCATGAAACTCTATTAATATAGCTCAGCTTTCTTTTCACTAGGCTCACTTCAGGATAGCCTGATCCAAAGAGATACCCCAGATGAGGGACAGGGTGGTATCAACCTATCTTGATAACAAGGACGGGTTAGGTGGAGTTTTATCTCTGTATCCTTGAGTCAGCCACTATGCTTGTCTAGTCATTCGTTACTCTTGCGGCAAGTCTCCACGGTTCCAACTAACGCTTCCTGAATGCTTCATGCACTTGAGATGAGAGTCGGGGATATAAAGGAGTACGACTGTCTCAACGATCTGAAGGAATGGAAACCAGGCAACTATTCTAGCCGCTTGTTTCATAGTCTCTCAGTTCTCAAACGTTCACAAAATATATGCCATGTCTGTCTCAATGAATCCTCCTGGTCCCTCGGAGCCCATGAAGGAAAAGTCCCCCAACGAGACCACATATGCGTCCTCGGTCATGCGTGGGGAAGTCGAATCAACACCCAATCAAAATGCGGAAACCAAACGTGGCCTGATGTCGCGCCATGCGCAAATGATAGCCCTCGGAGGGACAATTGGTACTGGCCTCTTCGTCGGATCTGGACAGGTCTTGCGGATGGGTGGACCACTGTTCCTTTTGCTTGCTTATAGCACCATCACTGTTCTTCTTTACGGCGTGGCGACCGCAACTGGAGAAATGTCCAGTTACCTCCCAATCCCTGGTTGCTCTGTGTCTTACTATGGCTCTAGATTTGTCTCTAGAAGCCTAGGATTCACACTTGGATGGGTTTACTGGTACATCTTTGCTATCACAGTGCCGGCCGAGATCAATGTCACCGCTCTAGTCATCGACTATTGGAACCCTCCTGTCCACAATGCTGTTTGGTTAACTATCGTCGGCGCTGTCATCATCTTGTGCAACTGTCTCCCAGTTCGCGTGTACGGCGAAACAGAGTTTTGGTTCGCGTCAACGAAAGTCATTGGAATTCTGGGACTTCTCATCATGGCAGTTGTGCTCTTCTTTGGCGGAGGACCGAACCATGATCCGCTCTACTTTAGATACTGGGGCAACCCGGGCCCTGTCAACTCATATTTGGTCGATGGCGCAGTAGGCAAATTCGCCGCGTTTATTGGCTGCACGACCTTCTCTGTCTACGCTTTTGGCTTTGCTCCAGAACTTCTTGTCATCACTGGTGGTGAGATGGAGAGCCCTCGACGGAACATCCCCAAGGCGACCATTCGCTACTTTTTCCGTCTCATCACATTCTACATTCTCGGCGCTATTGCTATTGGAATTATCGTGCCTAGCAATAACAAGGATCTCTTGTCCCCGGGCTCCGGAGCCGCAGCGTCTCCATGGGCTATCGGTGCTCGTGATGCAGGCATCAAGGCCCTTGATTCGGTCATCAACGCCGTCATTGTTCTTTCCGCGTGGTCGGCGGGCAACTCTTACCTGTACCTCGCCAGCCGAGCCCTATACTCTCTTTCAGTCGCTGGACACGCACCTGCCATTTTCAGCCTATGTTCCAAGTCGGGAGTGCCATACTATGCCACCGCCCTCAGCGCCTCATTCAGCGCATTAGCATATCTGAATGTGGCTGCTTCGGGCTCTGCTGTCTTCAACTGGATGGCCAACCTGATCAATACTGGGGCATTTCAAAGCTGGATATGCTGCTGCATCATCTACCTCCGCTTTCGAAAAGCCGTGAAGGCCCAGGCAGTTACTGATATCCCCTTCCGGTCTCGCCTTCAGCCGTACGCAGCATGGGTTAGTCTTATTGGGTTCAGCATTCTGCTCCTCGTGAATGGATTCAAGGTTTTTGTGCATGGATATTGGAGTGTCGCCGATTTCATCACCTCGTATATTGGTATTGCGATTTTTGCAGTGCTCTATATTGGCCACAAGTTCACTATCGGAGCCAAGGACAGGATTGCCTTACGCCCCGAGGAGGTCGATCTGCACACCGGCGTGGAGGAGATTATCCTGCAAGAGAAGCCTGCTTTGCCGGCTGAGAAGTGGTATCAAAAATGGAGACTCATCTTTGAATAAAGACTCTATTGAATATTGGACTCGTGTAAAAAGCTACCAACAGTTTATTACTCAAGCAAAACCTCAGATATCTGTAAATCACGTATGGTGAGATTTAATTCAATAAGGTTCATTTTTCCGTCCAATCAACACCATGCCTTCTACGAACATAAGATCTCATGAAGATCTCATGATAATTTCCTTCATAATAGTTATACGCGCGTGAATCCAACGCAGGCATCGCTAATTTAGCGCTGGTTGGTTTGATTCAGATATGCAGCAGGGGGACACCATTTTCCATTTTCGTCAGCTGCAGGCAGGGATGACAATTTTCTACTTTGGGAATAGCTTCAGCAAACTTGGACTATCAGCCCGTCATCAAATGAGCTACTCAAGTTTGCACAGCGAGATGCCTTCCAGTTGCCCAATGATGTGTGGGCATTTGAGTGAGTCAGGGGCCGATATTTCCGGTGCCTCTATGTCTGAAACTTTTATAATCGTCCTTGAGCCTCGTCACGGCGTTTAGAAAACCGCGAGTCCCACTGGTGCTTCATGTATAAAGAGGCCGAAGAATCACATCACCTCAGGTTCGATAGAATTTTGAGTCATTGGCCCTTTCTTCATTCACAGATCTAACCACTAAGTTACTCCCACAGCTCAGATCGAACATCCTAAGCCACTTTTGATTCCATCTTTACCCTCCTCCATCTTTTCTCATCATGGCTCCTGACACACTCTCCCTCGCCGGCAAGGTTGCTATCGTGACCGGCTCTGGACGTGAGAATGGAATTGGTGCTGCCATTGCTCTCGCCCTCGCCCGTAACGGAGCGAGTGTAACAATTAACCACGTCTCCGACTCTGTGGTGACACGAGCTGCAGGTGTCGCGAAGAAAGCTGAAGAGGTGGGAGGGAGGGCGACCGTGGTCCAAGCCAACATCTCAACCCCCGAGGGTGCGGCCAAGCTCGTCAATGCTACCCTTGAGGCCTTCAAAACCAACAAAATTGACATTCTAGGTTTGTGACCTTTTCTTTCTTCTCATCCTCACGATAGCTAATAAGGGATGCTCTCTAGTGAACAATGCCGCTGCTGGTATGGCCACGCCGCTATTAAAAGAGACCAAGGAAGGCATCGACACATTGATGGGAACAGCGCTGTATGGCCCCATCTTCATGTTACAACAGGTGGTCCCCAAGATGCCACGAGGCGGGCGAATCATCAACGTAGGATCCATCTCCTCAAAGCTAGGTACTCCTGCGAGCCCGCTATATGCCGCCGGGAAGGCATCCCTCGACACTCTATCATTTGCCGTGTCCATGCAGGTACGTTTTCGAAGATGTTTCGATGTTATGGCGGATAGAGGTTGACCAATCATGATTTTATAGTTGGGACGAGAATTCGGTATCACAATCAACACCGTCATGCCCGGGCCGGTCAAAACAGAGTGTTTGCCGCCGCATATACAAGAGGCCATCCACGGTCATCTCGTGCCTATGACTCGGGCCGAGGAGAGAGCAGGTCGAGCAGAAGACATTGCCGACGCAGTACTACTCCTCACATCTGAGTTGAGCCGATGGGTTACAGGCCAAACCATCTCAGTAAGCGGAGGCATCACCGGAAACTGATGCTTCTAATACCAAGGAGATGCCATCGAAGGCAGTTGTGAAGTCGCATTAACCCGCCGAGATGTCAAGGGACGTGAGTTTGGTTGTTGGAGAGCCAGCCTCAGACTCGTCGTCGTCAGGCTGTAACTTTATAGTTTTGAATAGATGAGGAATCCATATGAGCTCTTCCATTTTACCAAAAACATCTTGACTGTCTATCAAGCGTAGATCTCGCATCGCGCGTTGTATTTGTAAGATTTGATGCCTTGACACCTGATGCCCTATACTGCAGGCACAGACTACGTTAACCCATAGTCGCAATTCAGAGAAGCCTGATATACGATCCATTAGGGAAGTCGTATATTCGAGGCGCCCAGTCAAAGAAATATTCTCATCGGCCGTGAGCGTGAATGCCTGCTTGAGCGCGGCTATGAAGACCAATAAAGCAAGCCGGGCCGCTTCATGAAGGACTAAAATTTGTTCGGTTACTTTCTCAGCGGAGTGTAGACCAAGAGAGAATCGTGGGATATGCAACGCAAGGTGAGCTACTGGGCCGATTAAATTTGCTGCTTGGGGCCCGCCTTCCCAGAAACCTGGCTGGTTTGAGTTTTTCTTGCAATAATTTGCAACGCGGGCTAGTGCCGTCAGGCAATCACCAAGACTCGAGAGATGAGGAGCAGTGCGGGTAAGTTGTGATATAATATCAGACATAGCGCCAGAGAGTGTCTCATGTCCCGCGGGTCCATCTTCTACCGCGCCTGGAGACAGAAACCGCGGTGGCCGATCGTGAACAGCAGCGTTGCTGACATCGAACCTGATCTAGTTAGTCGACGGTATATTCATGGAGAATCTAGCCTTGCCAGATCTTGTTCCTCACCAAGAAGCAAAGTATGGGACATAAGGGCCCAGATTGTGGAACCCCCCTCGAGCACTTATGATACGCTCTAGTCCCTCGAGGTGCATGTCGCAACGGTCCCAGTTTCCTAAACTCAAGTTATGACAAACAAAGCCAAGGACAGTCGTGACCAAACCTTGAGTGATACCATGGGATTGATCGGCGAGCTGTCCGGTGACCTTACTCAGACACAGGCTATAGTATTTAGAAGATTCAACAAAATCGGTGTACTCAAATTTTCCGTGGCCTGTAAGAAACTGATTCAAAAACAGTGCGGCATTGGCGAGGCAGAGATAGTAGGCGCTGGGTTCCAAAACGGCCATGTTGAACCATTCGGCCCGGAAGGGTCGGTAGATGTAACTTGCTTCTCCCTCCACTGTAAAAGAGTTAAAGAATGGCCAGAAGTGGTCAGTGAATGAGTGTGAACGCACTGAATGAGAGCAGTTCCCGTGCTCTCCTGTCGGGTTCGACGGCAAAATGGCCCAAGTGAGGAAGTGCTGCCGCAATGCTCGGCAACCGTGGTTCAACATTGGCCGAGCCAGTGGACTCTCTACATGCGACGACGTGCAGATCCCTATGAGTATCTTGGCTCCCGATGTGGCCGTACTGCACGTCTTCTTTCACTTCCAGTTCGACTGTGACTGGCCGGGGTCGCTTCCGTCGCGTCAGGCCAATGGCGGCCATCGCGCCGCTTCGTATGACGGTCTGCGTGCATTTGAGCCTGAGATCGTCGGGATGCTGGACATTGACAAAGGTCAAGCCCCCATGGCCGGTAGTTTTCTTCCTTCTTGCGGATGGCATTTTCGCATAGCTGCGTAGCGGATGCGATGAGAACAAGAGTAAATGATGCTCTGGCTCAGCATCGATTTTTGCAGAGGTATTATTATTAGGGGCTAAGGACCCACACTGCTTTAGTTGCTGATCAGTGACGAGACCATTAAAGAATCACGCTAAGTTGTAGAACGTGAACAGGGCCACGACCAGTGCTTCCAAAGTGATTTCCCTTAATTGCTGAAAGAAAGGACCTCCTCTGCAATGAGAAGTGTCTGGAAATTTTGCGTGAGTTGAAGGGGAAGCAAATTGTACGATACAATAATTCGGACTCTCATTGCACTCTTCGCTTAAGCCTGCGTTTAGGAAAGAGAGGAGATGTTCTTTATCATTATCACTTTTATTGAGCTTCTCAGTCCGAAGATACCTTACAGTGATCACTCTCATCCGATCCTCTGGATTGCTGCGCTTCAATAACAACAGAGCCTAACTCTAATAATCAACCAGAACACAAGGTTGCTGTGTGACATTCAAGCTTTTATCAAATGAATTCAAATATCAAGATAACTTGATACTCCCGCCCTAATATTTCGCTAGTCTATTTGAAAATAGTGATGGATGGTCGTATTCTGCAATACGACCTTCTGCTGTGCCTTGACCTAGAATAGGGCCTAATCCTAACTATAGATTCCCTTGCTATGGAATGACACTTAGAATACCAACCCTTCTATTGGGATAACTCTTTAATGGAATATCTCATAGGTGATGAAATTTTTCTATTCTGTTAGAGTCTCGTGCCTTGTTATTATGTGGTGTCACTTTTCCTGATCGCTTCGCTTATAGCGATCCTCATTGCAACCCGAATGAGTTAAATGTATGTAGTATAATTATTATTATATATTAGATAGAGATTAGACAACGTAGCTACGAATACGTATGATAACTTCTCTTCTACTTACTAGCGCCCTTTTACTAAACCTGCTGTTGATACGACTAAATAATACATCCTTTAGTGGAAAGGTGCTGTGGCGCATGGCGTTGAGTTTCTGCCTTGAGAAGGGTCATATGAGAAATGAGACACTACTTCGTTATGCACCGCCTACTTCATGGGACTTGCACTTTTGTTCCTATCTGGAAAGGCAGTGTGGCTGTAATAAACAGTGACGCGACATTGCATTAGCTACTGAAAGTGCACTTTCTACTCGGTCAGCCAACAAGGAGCTTGATTGGCCAAGTGCCGTAGTATTATGATGTTCCCCTCACGTGAGATTGGGCATGAAGAAAACAAGAATTGTTTCTTTCTAGCCAAAGCTGCACATTTGGTCCTCATTTCTCTTCATGACCTGACGTGTGCGGCACTTTTCATCTCCAGCATACTCGAATTTTGTTTTCAAAACGGACCTCGCAAGCCATCTAAATCATCAAAGATGGATCCCGTTACCATTTTCGGAGCGGTAGCTGGAGGTGTCCAGCTGTTGGATGCATCAATCAAAACCTCCAAGAAGTGTCGTTCGCTGATCAGCACCTTTCGCCACGCCGAAGAGTTCGTTGAGCATCTGGATCGAGGTAAAGGACCAGGAGGGCATCGCTCATCATGTCAATTGTTGGCGGCTAACGACTGAATAGCAATGAAGGAAGCCGAAGGCCTCATGGCTGACCTACAAATATTTGCAATGGCTGCTCAGAAAATCCCCCAGGATCAATTAAATCAATATGGCCATGTCCTAACAAGTTCCCTTGGCCAAATCGCATGGAATTATTCGAACGATTTAAAGTGTCTAGCAAAACTGCTGCCTTCGCCCTCTTCTATCAACTTCAAGGAGAAGTTCAGCTTCTGTCGGGACCAAAAGGCGATCAACAATATCATACTTCGACTAGAGCAACGAAAGATTGCAGCCACTTTGGCGCTGGGGGTGCTTGGCCGGTATGACCCCTCTTATCACATTCTTCAAGACAATCGCTAACGGAACATGTAGAGTCAAAGACTTGAAAAATCATGCTATAAGTCTAGAACTCGAAAAGAGCATGCGAGAATTGTCTTTGGAACAGTCACGTTTATCGGAAGAGTTCACGAGGTCTGTGATTGCTGGCACAGAGCAAGGTAGAAAGACCGCATCAACACTTCTCCAAATCCAGAGAGATGTGGAACTACGTAGCACAGAACTCCAAACCTCTCTTGCCTCCATGGAAACAATAGCAGCAACTCGCTACAGTCAGCTCGCCACCAAGTCACAGGTTACAACGATCGCAGCCAGCAGTGTGAATCAACTTGGAAAAATTGTCAGGTTGGAACTGAAGAGACAGTTCGAGCCGTTGAAAAGTCGATTGGACATTACTGATAAGATGATCGACGAGCTTGCTACAGAAGTTGCCACTCATTCACACGACCAAAAAGTTTTCGAAAGCCAGAAGCCTGAACAAGGGACTCAAGAGCATTTACCAGACCAAAGTTTGGAGAATGTGAATTTCGGCAGCTCTGGCCATTCATACATTATGATGGGAAACCCAAAAGTTTCCCCATCTCGAAGGAAAGTAATACTGTCCACCTATGCATGCTCTCGATATATTGGGTTTGGAACCTTAGACATTGTCATCGCTACGTACCGAACCAAGACATCACCTATACAATCTTCTCAACCCTATTTTCGACTGAAAATTGACTTCACACCCAGTCCATGGCTATTTTCCCGCGGATTATCCCTACTGTATTCTTCTGAGCCGAGCACGGATGGGTATTTCAACATTTGCCCCAGACTAAGGGTATTTGGCGTGATATGCGATGATTCGCCAATTGACAACATGATTCAACAAGACGATGTCATCAGTTTTCGAAGAGCTCTTGATAATCATGAGGTTGGGATCTGGGACGTTAATGACGGAATGAATCTTCTGCGGGTGAGTGTAGCATTTCGCAAGACCTTAAGAAGGTGGCTAACAGATTTTTAGATGGCGGTTTATTCAAATTCCATAGGCATCGCACACTATCTTCTAAGCACAGAGTGCGCAGAGACTCTATTAACTGATGGCAATTTAGCTTTCAGTGAATGTGTTCAAGAGCTGTTGGCCTGCATTCCAGACCTTGAAATTGGCCACCAATTCCTCTCTTCGATGAGAAATCTTTTTGATCCCAATGATCAAGGAGAATTGGAGGACTATCATTTAATCTGGAACCACTTCTGGAGTATGAAAAGATCTCCATTTTTCTTTTATGCCTTCCGCGAACATGCTCAAAGTCTGGAGGCGCGACAATGTGTGACACTCTCTAATGAATATGGGATATTCTTGCAGCCGGAACATTTCCTTGGCCGTGCATCTCATGTTTATGGCTTCCATCATTGCTTCGATCAGGTTCAGTATCTCATGGCACTCTATCTTGCGACAGACGGTAACCCGAATCACAAGTTTGATGACGGATATCCATTACTCGTGCAGATATTCCGCCAAATTGGTGGTTGCATCTTCTGTCACTTTTCACATATTATGACTTCTTCTATAGCTCTGATGCGTGGAAAGAAAAAGACAATGACGATTCAGAAAACTCTGCTGATTCTTCAGATTCAGGTAGCGACTGTTCTGATGGACAGTCCCACTGTTCTGATTGCATTGGCCTGGACGCCGACGACGAAGATATTTGCTATTGGTGTTGTAAGGATAAAGTTGAGCGATTCTTCACTACTCTGTTGGTCTCTGTAATAGAATCAGGGGCTGACATTCACTGGTTTTGGACGGATGATTCCATCTCAGGTCACCACCATTCATTGTTTAAGATCGCAGCAGATCTTCATGTTCTGGACATATGGGAAGCTTCACTAAAGCAGTGTGGCTATCTTCCTAATGAGGTGTATGAGGAAACACTTTTCCGAATGAAAAGACTTGATCAGCTTGGTGGGTCGACGCATTCCGATGTTGATGTTCCCAGTATCATTGAAACACCAGTGGTGACTGGTGTTAGGCTTAGACGAAACCTGGGGCCTTTTGACGACGCTTAAAACATTAAAGCTGAGATAACTATTCGAACATTTGTTTCAGATGAAGAACTAGCTATCTTTATTTATTAATTTATCAATATTAATCACTATAAACTTAGATTAAAGTTTAAAAGGTTGTAAAAGTTCAATTTCTTTATATTAAATTTTATTCAGTTTTGAAAAAATATCATCAAATTTACTAAACGTCTTCGTATTCATTGCAAAGCCTTACCACTCAGGCCCAAGACGCCTGCAATAGCAAGGTCAAATTCGAGGCCTACCCGTTATCAGCAAGAGTAGACTGTCTGGTTGATCCCAGTTCTTGGGACAGAGCCCCCAGTTCCTGACCTGCGACTGCGACTGATGAGTTGCTTGAGCTGTGGCTGGGTGAATACCTTTGCAGCTTTGAGCGACACTAAGATGAATTTAAGCCGGCAGTATGTCACAGATATAATGAATTAGATCACACTAGTAGTACGGAAACAGGATACGATTGTTATCCAGGAATGAGCAATGAGCACAGCTTCCATAAATTATGCATAAAGCAACTGAAACACGATGTACAGGTGCTTCTTACAGAGGCAGAAGTTAACACAAAAGACACGGCATACGTAGAGGCAGAACAGGTATTAGCATTTAGGCAATGTACTACAAGGTATTACTATCTAGAGCCTTGCGGCACATCCTCTCTCATCTCGCAGAAGATTTAGTGTACGTTGTTCTGCTTACGGCCCTTGATGTCATAGCGGTCCAGCTCCGAGACCTTAGCCCAGGCCTTGACAAAGTCCTTGACGAACTTCTCCTGCGCGTCGCCAGCGGCGTACACCTCAGCCACGGCACGCAGCTCGGGGTGCGAGCCGAAGATGAGGTCCGAGCGGGTGGCGGTGTACTTGACGGTGCCGCCCGAGCGGTCCTTGCCCTCAAAGTACTCGTCGTTGCTGTCGGCGATGGGGGTCCAGACGGTGCGCATGTCGAGCAGGTTGACGAAGAAGTCGTTGGTCAGGGTGCCCGGGCGGTCGGTGAAGATGCCGTGGCTCGAGCCGTCGTAGTTGGCGCTGAGGGCGCGCAGGCCGCCGATGAGGACGGTCAGCTCGGGGGGGCTGAGGTTGAGCAGGTTGGCCTTGTCGACGAGGATTTCTTCGGTGTTGGAGCGGGTGTTGCCCACGCCGTAGTTGCGGAAGCCGTCGGCCTTGTCCTCCACTGCAACCGAGCAAGTTAGCATTATTCTGATGGACAACACAGGCATCATTTTGTGGGGAGAGGATGAAACGTACAGTAGGCAAAAGTGGTGACATCAGTGAGCTCCTGAGTCGTATCAACGCGGCCGGCAGTGAAGGGGACGGTGATCTCGATGCCGGCATCCTTGGCAGCCTTCTCCACAGCGGCATTTCCGCCCAGGATGATCAAGTCGGCCAGAGATACCTGTTTCTCCTTGTTGGCGGAGTTGAATTTGTCCTTGATTTCATTGAGCTACGGGCCGAGACAACCGGTTAGCGACTTCAAACACGCAGCGGATCACGTATCGTTTGCGATCAGCAAGGGAAAGGAGGAATACTACGTACAGCACCGAGGACAATCTCGAGACGGGCAGGGTTGTTCGCCTTCCAGGAGCGCTGCGGCTCGAGGGCAATGCGGGCGCCATTCGCGCCACCACGCTTGTCAGAGATGCGGAAGCTGGCGGCCGAGCCCCAAGCGGTAGTGATGAGGCTGGACACGTTGAGGTTTGAAGAGGCAAGGATCTCCGACTTGAGAGTGGCGACGTCACCGTCGTCAATCTTCTGGTAGGTGACAGTTGGCAGGGGATCTTGCCAGAGCTGGACATCCTTGGGGACATCAGGGCCGAGGTAGCGTGAAGCAGGGCCCATGTCACGGTGGAGAAGCTTGTCTATGATGAGACGGGGATGGTTAGCTCTCATGGCTCCAGCTAGGTGGGCTGTGTTTGGTCTTGTTTCAGTGAGGTACTTACACCAAGCAAGGGCAAACTTCTCAGTCAAGAGGTCGAAGTCATCAAGGAAAGTCTTAGAGATGTTGTAGTAGATGTCGTCCTTGATGAGGGCCAGATCGCTCGTCAGCATAGTAGGCCTGTGGAACTTGCCCTCGATGAAGGCGTCTGGGTAGGTCGCATTGGCACTGAGGGCCTCCCACTGAGGAGCACCGTCAGGGCTCTCGACAAGGGTCCATTCATTGGTATGAAGCGAGTGGAGGAACTCTGTTGGCGGCATTATACATTAGTAAAACTTAATCTCAGTTTCACGGAGCCGATCCCCAACTCTGCGTGGAATCACAGCCGTTCAACGTACCGTTGGCCCACTTTGTAGGCGTTTCAGACCAGATAACCTCAAGTCCACTGGTGTACGCGTCAGTGCCAACGCCAGTGTTGCGTCCATTGATCCATCCAAGCTCTTGGTGCTCAATGCCTGCGCCGTTGGGCTCAGGGCCAATCTGGTCACCCTTGACGGCGCCATGGGTCTTGCCAAAGGCGTGGCCACCGGCGATGAGAGCAACGGTCTCCTCGTCGTTCATGCCCATACGACCGAAGGTCACACGGATGTCAAGGGCAGAGGCCTTGGGGTCGGGAGTGCCATGAGGTCCACGGGGATCAACGTAGATGAGACCCATGTTAGTATCAGCAAGAGGCTCCTCGAGCTTGTCAGCGCGCTCGTAGATGTCAGTGCTACCGTCGTAACGGTCGTAGTCACTAGCATTCTTGGAGAAGAACTCCTCCTCGGAGCCCCAGTAGATACCCTCGTCAGACTGCCAGGTATCGACACGGCCAAAGGCAAAGCCGTGGATGGGGAAGCCCATGTTCTTCAGAGCCTCGTTGCCCGCGAAGACGAGGAGATCGGCCCAAGAAAGAGTCTTGCCATACTTTTGCTTGATAGGCCCTGAATGACGCAGAATGAGTTAGTGTGCGAGGCATAATGGTGATACTGAGGCAAAGGAGAACGTACAGAGCAGTCGGCGAGCCTTGTCCAGACTCGCGTTATCCGGCCAGCTGTTCAGGGGAGCAAACCTTTGCTGGCCCTGGCCACCACCACCTCGGCCATCGAAATGACGGTAGGTGCCCGCGCTGTGCCATGACATGCGGATGAAGAACGGGCCATAATCACCGAAGTCAGCTGGCCACCAGTCCTGGGAGTTTGTCTGAAGCTCAGCCAAATCCTTCTTCAGTTGCTCCACTGTCGAATCAATTGGTCAGCAATATTCCTCCCCAAGGTGGTGTAAGACGGGAGATTGGTTTCTTACCATCCAGTTTGGCAAACTCAGTAGCATAATCAAAATCATCGCCAAAGGGATTGACCTTGTCAGCGTTCTGACGTAGCACCGCAAGGCTCAGTTGGCAGGGCCACCAATCCTTGCTCCGGGTGCCACCCCCGGCGAGCTTGCTTTTTCTTGGGCAGCGACCGAAGTCGGCCTCGTCGGTAGCCCGGGGCTCGAGGATAGCCTCGGGATGAAGAGCTCGGCGGGCAGCACCGTTGGCGGGAGCAGGATTGCCACGGATATACGGGCAAGAGGCGGCAGAGACAAGAGGGAGCGCACTCAGACCGAGGGCCAGGAGGCCTCGGGGGGAGAGTGTGTGCTCAGGCATTGCTTTGTATGGATCAAGTGGATTGCTTGCACAGGAAGCCAAGTCCAAACGAGCTTGCAGTGACTGGCAAGATATGAATCAGAGCCAGCTTCTCAGCCATCCAAGGAAAAGATTGTCTCACAAACAAGTCGAAGATTCCCGCCATATATATAGAGAAAATCCCAGAATCTCAGTCAACGAGGATCATTCATCCACCCTCGCAACATAACGACAAGGTCTCATCTCCCCACCTGCCCCCCGCCCAGACAAGCAGGCAGGCAAACAAGCCAAGTTTTCCTGGTCCACCGGTCCCCTCCACACGGTCCATGTCTTGGTATTTCGTTCTCGTCTGTCAGATTTCGGACTCTGCTGATTGCTGAGGCAAGGCGGTGCAACAAGCAAAAGAGCTACTCCTCCGGCCGGTTGGCAGGCTGGGACATTGACGCAGGAACCCTGCTCCTCTAGGCCCCAAGACGCCTAGGCCGTGATTACGAGTAACACTAGAGTAGCACTAGAGCATGCAACTACCGGGTGGAAGTCAATGCCCATTGCGACCTTCGTGATTGGTGCTCGAGCAAGATGTGATGGGCAAGCGCTTGGAAGATCAGGGCGGCCCAATCGCAGGCCAGGGGCAGGGGGCACAACTGGGGACTCGAGTTGTACCGCGGGAATTAGATTAATGAGGATTGCCTGACGGCCTGCATGCCGAGAACAGGGCCCTATCACGGAAGGTTAATTGAAAATCTATCAATGGATCAAGGAGGGGGACCCGGGTGGGCTTTGCCACTGCCCTCGACATGGGACAGCACCAATGGCCGTCGCATCGGGGGCGTGATGCCCAAGCTCGGTCTGCTGGCAGATTGCTTATTTGTCAGATTTGCTTACGACTGCACCCTGGCCATGTGATCGGCCGTCCATTGTGCGTTGCTTGGCTTGGGGGCTGCCCCAACAGTGAACACGTCCAATGTTGTTTGGCCAGCCCAAGCCTCCGCCTGAGCCCTGCGGTCCATAACACATGGAGGTCAGCGAGGCAAACACACTGTGCCAGCCCTCGCTTGCCCATTCCCCCTATTACACGTCTATTTTGTGGTGCCTGGCTCCATGTCCCCTCCCCATCCCGGCCTCACCCGCTCCCAATGTCACCGCTTCACACAGTCCAGCGCCTCGCGTGCATCGACCCTCGTCCCCATCGTCCGTGATTCACTCAGTCGGAGTCGAACATTGGGATTTTGGACATATCACAGCTCTTGGCAGCATACGCACGCGTCTAAAAATAAATGTGATAGAACCTGTTTGCCTCTTCAGCTGACCTGTTGTACGCGGTTCCCTCCACCTCGCATCATGCATCTTTCGACTCTACGCCGTGCCAATATGCCCTCTCCCGCCGCTCGACCACTTAATTGGTGAGGGACATGCTCACCGTGGCCCGCTGGCTCCCTCCGGAGCATGTGGTGACGACATTCCACCCCATAGCAAGCCCATCCTTGCCGTATTATAGACCAGACAATGGGCTCAATACCACTCCAGGGCTCGCGCGCAGTCCATCTCGTGCCCCCCTGCACGTTGATAAGGGCCAACAAAGGATCATTTGGGTTCATTCGCCCCCAGCAGAGCAATCGGAAAAGCGCAACGTCCTATTCCTCAACAATATTTCTCATGCCATGCCACCCCGAGCCGGGCCACATGATAGGCTCGCAACACGTTCTCGCTCTCTCTTGGGCGCCTTGCAGAAGAATCCTTCTAGCTCGACATGCCATCCACCTACCCGTAGGGGTTGCTTCCCAGCTACATGCTACCCTTGTTCCCCCACGAGCCACGGGTAATTTGCGGTGACAGACTGTGTGACACTTCTTTTTTTAGAACAACTTCCGTCGGCTCACCCTATACGATCATGCAGAGCGAAGCGCTAAGAGCGATCAGAATCAACCTTCTCCGCAGAATTTTACGCGTGATTTGGAATTATGATTTGGAATCGGAACCTTGTTCCATTCCGGCACTTGACCGTAGGAACGGAACGAAGTGGGAGACAAAGCCACGACTAGCTGCTTCGAGGAATGAGCCCCGATGTAGTGGTTGAATGTCATCAATTTGAATCCCTTGAACCTGCCTAATAGAGCCTTTTGTGCGTTCTCGTTACGATCAAGAGCTTGCGCGTAACAATAGGGCAAACGTTCCATTGAAGGCATGGCAACGGTAACAGTGCTTCATATCATGACATATCATGAACCAACTTAGAATTTTGGAAAAAGTACCAGAGTATTTCCCGCGAATAGCAGTGAAGCCTTTGGTAATTGCCTCACAAAATGGGGGCGGCCGCACTGACTGATCAGCCATCCGCGATCCTTGCCCTGCTGCCCGCTGAGCCACAAAGTACCTGGCAGCCTCCAAAGGACCCAAACCTTCTTGGACCAGCTTGACCAGGTACTGGGGCGGGAGGCAGGGTGCTTACTCTCGCTGTTCGTTGCCGCTCCGGCCCCATTTTCCGCTCATCTTCTCTGGTTTCATTCGAGGTCCTGCTGGGGTGGGTGGTGTTGATGGCACCTGTATTGATTGTTTGAGGCTTCAAGCTCAGTTGGCTTGCTCGGTTGCGTGCTACCCTGGGCTGTACACGTGCTGCAGGCAGGCGAATTGCTTTGTTGCGCGACAGGCCATTGACGAATTTGTGAAGTTTCTTGAACCATGTCAGCCAGGTTGACGGAAAGCCCCTAAATCAGCACAATTCTTGCCCTTCGGAGAAACTCTTGCTCAATTGAACGAACTGTGCATATTTTCTATGCAATCTCATCATCTGTAAGCGCATCCTGAAGCCATTGACGATAAGCTCCGGTGTAGGATTGAAACTTGATTAGCGAAATCTCAGGGGCAGGGGGTTAGACGTAGCCCGGATCTGTAAGGTCGCTGGTTGACCTTCCCTTTTCCTTCTTTTCGATCAATCTGGAAATTTGCCCACCTGTAAGATAGGATCGTCCAAAGGAGTTGAACCGATAGTCTTCAATTGTTTTCTTTTCACCTTGTCAGTATGCAACCCATGCAGCGGAATTCCGACGGTCCTGGTTTTTTTCTAACCGAATGGTACATTTATCTGCACGTTCTAATGCTTAGGATTGAGTGTAATCATAATTTCCGTTTCAAGGTGATACAATGGAGCTCAATCCTCTGCACTGTTGAGTCTTCATCATCTCACCGTGTAATGTTGCCCATGCCGCTTTTTGTATGGGTTAACGCCCCTTCGATTGTCATATTAATGCACCTTGAGAATAGTGACAGGCTATCTAGCACGTATGACTGTTGCCACAACCCAGTATGATTTATGTTACTTCTTAGCTTTCCGAAACAGTTAAGAAGAGAGCTATTCTCTCACCATGGACAAAATTCCAGAGAGTACTTTAAATTGAGTTTAGAGGAGATTAAGGATTCACATACGTGTGAGAATTGAAGTGTAAAGAAATATGAATAGAGATTATGTTGTTGCTCTGAGATACGGATGGTGCTTAGGATGTTTAGTATTTGGTTATGAAGTAAGTCATTGTTACTCTGCATAACCTAGGTTAATCATTATTCCCTCTGGCTCTTTAATTTGCAAGTAACCGGAAATTGCTAAGGAGACCTTCGATAAAATCAAGTTCTAGGAATTGCACGAAATACGCGGATTGGGCGATCGTGAGTCGAATTCGGTCGCTAGTGGGTTGGTAGTTAGGCTCACGATCCTCTGATGTGAACTGGGGTAATAGCTTCAACAATGCACGGTTCGGCCGCTCTACCCGGGGTTAGATAGAAAGAAACAATTACCACCCGGAAGCTACGGGGAAAATGGCTTAGCGATACTTCAAAAGCTAGCAAGTGTTTGCGAGCGTATAAGGGGCGGCCGCCGCAAAGCTGACTATATACCATGCAGACCGGAAGCGGTAGGTACTTTTTATTGCCAACGCCTCCCACTTGGACTATCCCAAGACGCTATTTTCTAGAAGCAGTCAACATTATTCCGAGATTCGGCAGGTCTCCAACGACGCCCATCCGGCTTTAAGCGGACTAACGGTCGAGATGAGTCAGAGTTTAGTCCTTGTAGACCCGCCTCGATTCAACAAGGTTATCTCCCCCTCTCCTCTCGAAGGAGGTGAGACGAAACCATCTTGCACAAATTCCCTCCTGCCGAAACCATGAAGAAATTGCTCCTCCTCGGGGGCATGACGGCCGACGTCACAACCCTCTACTATAACATCATCACGCGCACAGTTCGGAACCGGCTCGGGCCTAGGAGGGGCCCGAAGCTGTACCTCTACAGCACCGATCTGGAGGAGATGATCGGCTATGCCGGCAAGGGTGACTGGGAAAGCTTTGCTCGCGAGTACACGGGCCCTGTTGCGTCCCTGAGGAACGAAATTGACGGGGTCGTGATCTGCGCGATCCTGGCGCACAAGGCATCCGAGCAGATCTCCCAGGCCGTCGCGCCGGGTGGAGGCTCGGTCCTGCATATTGCTGATTTCCTTGCCGCCCACATCAAATCCAAATATCCTCATATTCAGAGGCTGGGTCTTCTTGGGCCCAAAGCTACCATGCTCAGCCGTGATGACCCTAGCTGGTTTATTGGGCCGCTGGAGAATCCCGAGAATGGCTTTACTGTCCTAGTGCCAGACTCGGAAGCGTCCTTGAACGAAGTCAATCGCGGCATGCTGGAGGAGGTTGCGAAGGGGGCCGCTGCTGTGACTGAAGGTACGAGGGATATGTTTGTAAGAGAAGCGAAGGCTCTGATAGGCAGAGGCGCGCAAGCTATCATCCTTGGTAGTACGGACCTTGGATTTGTCTTGGGGCAGGATAACTTGGGAGACGAGGTGCCCGTTATTGAACCGGCGGCTGTTCATGCCGAGGCTGTCGCTAACTGGGCCTGTGACGGAGACACGAGCCAATAAGGAACAAAAATCATTTCGTGGTTATAGAAACCTTCTGAGAGTACATTTTTGAATGACGATCGGGGACAATCATATTCTCTAAATGCTGGGCTATATGTTATGCATAGAGCTTAGATAGCAGATCAGCACTATACTCCCTCGATTTTTAACGAACAGAAAACATTATCTGCCATGGAAAATATAATATCGTATATGTTGTGGACTTTTCAACGTTGAGTAAAACACACATGCTTCCGGAAATCTAATCTGATCATCAAGGCACAAAGTTTTACAAATAAACCTCGAATAAGATTGCGTTGTGGTGAAAAATAGCACAACCAGGCACCCGTTTGCTCTGAAGAAAGGTTGACCCCTTGATGGACTTTAGAGCTTCAGGGCTATATGCTGCGATCCGTTTACAGCGATGAAGGTTTTGGTTCCCTGTAGCTGGTCGCTGACAGGCGCATCTCGATTAGTTATCGGTATTCTCCAAGTTTTGAAGTCGAATAAGAGGATTGTATGCGTATATTTATCCACCGGAGGCATAGACAACCTTGAACACAGATTGATGCGGGGGTGAATAATACGGGCTGTCATAGGCGCAACAACCAGAACGGCTGCAGTTCGCCCACAAGGCATATTGCAACATGAAGCACCCCAATTGGACAGACCAGCCGGGACTTGCTATAATTGCGGCATTTTCTAGTTTTTACATCATCTTTCTTCTTTCAATTATTTACCTTTACTTCACTATGCATTGGTGCGACTCCATCGAGTTTGAGCTCGTAGGCACAGATTGTTACGAATACCGTGCCAACAACTCTTGGAAGTCAATTTCGCTCGAGGATCTGCGGCTCGAGAGCCAAAGATGCGAATTTTGCTCAGCTTTATTTGGCTTGATTGATTACCGTCTGCGCTACGATACAACAAAGACAGGCAATGACCGACACACACCGCGTCTAACAGACGAGGAGATCCGTCGTAATGCAAATGTGTCTATTCTTGTTGAAGCGAAGAAAGCCCGAAATTGGTCTTTCAGTAAGCGAGGGGAAAGTTACCGGACAGTCATTGACCTTTCGGTGACTTGTGGCTCGCATCATGTCGACATCTTGCTTCAGCGAGCTGGCTCGGGAGGACGGGTTCCTGTTGCTCAATGGTACCAAGCCAAGGACGGCGAGGATACAATTTCTTACATTGCCCCTGGCAGTTGGAGAACTGAAGGAATTGACCTGTTGGCTCTATCTTATCCAATTGTAGGACGCCTGCAGGGTGGGTTCGGACGCTGGCGACCACTTCAGATTGATTTTCCTACTCTGGAGCGTTGGATCAATACCTGCGATGACGGCCATGAACTTTGCAAAAACCAGTACAAAGCGGATCGTGTTCAACGTCTGCGTCTTGTGGATGTCAACAAAATGTGCATCATCAATGTCTCTAGCAGAGATCATTATCACCAGTTTGCGACTCTAAGCTACGTATGGGGGAGAGAACCATTCTTGAGGCTCTCTAGAGATAACTTGAAGCATCTCATGACACCAGGCAGTCTCGATAAAACGCCGCCACCTCTGACAGTCCGGGATGCTTTGCAAATCTGCCATGGGCTTCAAATACAGTTTATCTGGGTGGACAGTTTATGCATCATCCAGGATGATAAATCTGACATGATTGAGATTGTTGATAGTATGGACTCTATTTACCGGCAAAGCGTCATCACTATTGTTGCTGCTTCTGGTACGAATGCTCACGCAGGTATACCTGGGGTTCGCCCAGGGACAAGACACTTGGAGCAACATACATTGCAAGCACGAGGCGTCCAATTCGTTGATTCGGTGGACTCAAAACAACTATCATCGGAATTTTCCTCGGAAGAGCCTGACTGGATATCGGGCACACCGTGGGCACAACGCGCCTGGACGTTTCAGGAGGGTCTGGTCTCGAGACGACTGTTATTCTTCACTGCCGAGCAGGTTTACTGGAGTTGCCGTGGGGGCTTGCTCAGCGAAGATACAGTGGAGCATTTTCCATCAGAAGGTAGCGATGCAAAGCCGTATAAGGACTCTGACAGCATGTTCAAGCTACTTGAATGTCAGTCTCTCGCCATCACCTTCTCGAAACGCAACTTGACCTATGAATCAGACATCCAGCGCGCCTACCTTGGGGTTCAGAATCACCTAGACAAGAAATGGGGTGGCCATAAGTTCTCCTGGGGTCTGCCTCACGGATCCTTTTGGGCATCTCTCATGTTGGAGTGGGAATTTGACAAGGGAAGAAAGCGACGGAGTGGAACGCATCCAATTGAAATAATTGATGGTACAGTCACGCGAGCCTCATTTCCATCTTGGTCATGGATGGGATGGACAGGGGGTGGGGAAATTTATTCGCAAGTAGGATTGATGAACATTTACTGCCCATCATGTTATACATTCGACTCAGCAGCTGAATTGGTCGCGATTCAATATGGAGAATACAACGGCCCGAAACCACTGGCTGAGCTATTAGCCAATAGTGAGACTGCTAACGGAGACAAAAAATGGCGAAAAGATATCACAGAAGCAGACTTTACACCAGCACTGGTTTCAACCCCAGCCATGAAACATAGCGCGTTGTTGTTTTATACACAGACAGCAAAAGTAAGGTATGCGCCTACAATTACTGCCGATGTTACGTCAAGGTTTGATAAGAGAACTTATCAGACATACCCATTTTCCGTGATGATACGGAGCAAGTTCTACGAGATTCTTGAAGAGCACCAACGGGAGGGCCAGCAGCATACAGGAACACGTAAGGAAGTGACACTCGCGGTCGTCTTTGCAGAAGAGAAACCCTTTTCATGGGAGAAAATCAGACTCTATTGTTGGCCTATTATTAAGAGAGACGGGGTGTGGAAGAGAGCTTCATACATGAGCACGATGGTTAGTCTTGACATGTGGAAGGTTCTACCGCGGAAGAGTTGGGAGCTTATATGCATGATATGAATCAATACATGCCTATGCTTAGATAGTAGAGCCCACTCTTCTTATCCATCTTGTTAATTAAATGTCTGCCAAGCCCTTCTGGCGGTCCGCAAGGCTAAATGCAGCTCCACATCGCCAGTTCAACTGATTTTCTCGCAAGTGCTCCACGTAGATCCGGGAACATAGAGTTTTGTTCACTCAGTGCTTCTGTGGAAAGCCGATGGCTGGCTCAAGTGAACGCCATGCATCCTGGAAACCAACCACTAATCTCGTCCGTGGCGCACTAGGTCACAGTTTGATCACTTCTGGAGTGATGTGCTCATCATTTACAGTGAATTTTAAGCAGCATCGTGATAGGCAAAACACGCGTTACGATGTAGACCTCTGCAATCCCTCCTTACGCAACTCATCTTCACACACCGCCACCCACTCTATTATATAGAAGCGGTAAGATGTATTATAAATCCGGAATAGTGTAGTACCTAGGCAGTATAAATTAAATCAGCTTTATTATTCAACTATAGTAATTTACCTATTTAAACAAACTAGTATCCTAAAGGCTGATAGAAAGTAAAAGTAGTACTTACTAAGACAAAAAAGGCTCTACTAGCTCAAGGCTGCAGCCATGCAGAAGGAAAACCTTATGAACTTACTGAGTACAGTAGGTCTTTGGCCAGAGCACTCACACTGACTCTTACGCAGCTTTCGGCACATCATGGCACACACCATCTCGGCGCCTTCTCTCAAAGGTCATAGCATCATCTGGACGAAGACGAATATAAACAGGAGTGATCCAAAGTATACTGGTTATGCAAAGGCGCTGCTAATCCAGCAGTTTGATTAAATTAAGCTGTTTGAAAACGTTCCACTAAAGCAACAGGTAATACAGTTGAAGAATCCGTCTGTGGAGCAGATCTTGGCTGTTGCTACCGTCAATTCCTGAAGCGGCCACGATGGCCTCGAACTTGTGAAGCTGATGCTCTCCACTGAGCCTAATTTCTCGAGGCTTGGACCTTGCCTCGCCCACAGCCATCTTGAGGTTCTTTAGTGTGTTGATCTTGTGCTGTTTTCAATAATCAAATCACATGGACGGATTTAAACTCCGCCTTGCTCCTGCTGATTGCGGTAGGTCTAGTTATCTATGCAGCAATCAGATAGCCGGAAACAAGCTCAAGAGGAGTACGTCCAGCAGCGTTCTTTAGACATAGAAGACTGCCATCATTCTTATGATTTCCATTATTGCCTTGCTTCTTCGGCTATTATAAGACTAAAGATACTCTCATTTCCTAGTAAGTAAAACATGAGCTTCTTCAAAAAGATACCTAGGTTCGAAGTGTAAGGGTGCTACCCGACTAATTGGATGCCCCAGTTAGAAGTCTGGTGAACTCCCTGCAAGCCTGCACAGTTAGAACTAACTTGTCCCAGTCCGTCCTCTTCGGCTGGGAGCTCGTTTTAGCCACTACCACTTTGTTCTTGCAGTCAACGAATAAGAGCTGCCCGTTTGTCCCGGAAGCCATCAAAGCCTCGTCGCTGGGGGATGTGACCCAATAGGAACGGTACGCGACAGTATCAAAGACGCGATCGTATTCCCGCTTCTCGGGACCAGCAGCAAAGGCAGGCTGGCTTCCATTATTCAACATGTCGTTGATCCAGCTTTCGGGCAAGATTCCACGCCCACCCTCGACAATGAGCTGGCCCAGACGAGCCAAATCCCGCACCGTAACGCAGACTCCAGCTGCCGCCCTAGCATTACCACCGTGATCTACAGTGACGTAGGCATCACTTTCTGCTCCCATTGGCTGCCAAAGAGACTCGCTGAGGAATTGTGCGAAACTTTTACCCGAGGCTCGCTCAATTACCCAGCCAACAAGGTCAGCGTTTGCCGAGATGTACTCAAAGGGCGGACCGTCGAGCCCATCCATGTGCACGGCCGGCGAGGGGGGAATGGTTGGAAGATACGCATGAAGATCCGTTGGCTTCTCGCCAGGCATAAATGGATACAACCCGCCAGCCTTGCGATATCCGGGCGACGCGTCATCATGGGTAATACCGGCCCTCATATCGAGCAATTGCCGAACCGTGACGCTCGCATAAGCAGACTGCAGGATTTCTGGAACATATGAGGAGACAAGGCTATCAGGGTTCAACTTGCCCTGGCCCACGAGTATACCGCATAGAAGACCGGAAATTGATTTCGAGATGGAGAAGGTTGCATGAATGGACGCCTCAGTATTGGTACGGTCATAAAATTCATATACGACTACACCATCCTTGAGAACGACGATGCCATCAGTCTCGGTTTGTGAGAGGAATGATGGTAGGGTCAAAAAAGAGTTATCCGGAAGCTGGACTCGGAAGTTGTTGAAGTTGTGGGGTTTGGAGGTTAATTTGACTGCCTGTGAAGATTTGCGGATGGAATCAGTCGGCACGATCTTGTTCGCATTCTGGAAACCCCAGATGCTGTGGCTTGGCTCGCGCCAATTGGTGATATCGGCAGTCATCGTGCGTTCTGAAAAGGAGAAAGCCCTTGCTGATGTTGACGCACTGCTGCGAAAGAGAGCTCCTTCGGGGAGAGGGAAAGAAGGAAATAAATAGACAAAAAGACGGTAGGAAAGCTCACCCCAGACACGGTGAGCGATATGTGGGTCGTGCTGTGTAAGGAGGAAACCCCGTACGACCTTTCACAGAATTGGCGTTACAGCCGCGGATGAGTGTGTGTTCCAGTCTTCCGGCGAGTGGCGTGATTGAGGGGTGAACCTAGGATACCAGATGGTGAGAAAATCGCCAGCTACAAATCCTTCCTAATAATCATCTTGAAGGGAGAGCGAGACTGGTCTGGAAGTTAGACAGTCACGTGATGCGACCTCAGTACATCGAGATTTGGTTTATAACTCACGGGACAAGAGACCAAATAAGTAATTATTGCAATCGCTTTAGAATGAAGTAGTGATGTTATACATAACATGGCTAGTCTCAACCCGCTATCCACATTTACCGAGGGTTGAGGCACGACTACCTACCTAACGATGGAATGCAGTGCGGGAGAGTCATACAAAGTCCTTCAAATCATTTTGTGGGATGTACATCTCACATGCCGCACCAACATTGGGCCGATCCCAAGCCCACCTGTCTTTCTCTTCGGGCGTTAGCTGGTTATTGAGCATCCTCGCGACATATTGGCCGAGAATGGGTAGGAACTTGAAACTGTGGAATGAGCCGCCTCCCGCCAAGTAAAGACCCTCGCATGCAGGATGGGAGCTGATGATCCAGTCTTGATTGGGTGTAACAGCGTCCCTGCGATGCCGATGGTGAGTAAAGGTTTTGTTCTTTATTGATCTAAATTTGTACGTACCAACACATCCGATAAGAGTCGAAAGTTAGGCCAGGCGCATTCTTTCCATACACGTGGTCGACAACTGTCCTCACTTTCTGTTTTAATTGCTCAGGCACCCTTTGACTCCAGGTAGTTTGCGAGGCATGTACCGGGGGGATGGATAGGGTCTGCCCTGAAGCTTCATGATGTTCCACGTTGGTGAAGCTGACTTCATAGTTGAACTTTAGAATCCCTTCAGCGTTCGGAGGGATACTTTCTCCTAATGGGTAAATCAGCCGAGCCACAAACATAAGGGAGGAAGGGTCAGTATATTATGGGCGATGTACAAGGGAAGAAGACGCTTTACAAGGGAGAAAATTGCCATCATTTCAACTTACCGTGTGTATGATGCATTCCAAGAAAGTGAACGGGCGCGTCGCGATACAGAGAAAGCTGCTCGGGAGCGCATCGAACCATACAGCATGTTGCTGCTGCGGCCACCATGCGCCCGTTGACCTGGAGCTTCGTGTTCTGCGGCGCGCTGTCGGCGATGAGCTTCGCTGTCCACGCCCCCGTGCATAGCAAGATTTTCTTGCCTCTGATCTCATCACCATCGGCAGTCTTGACGCCGACGCAGACGTCTTGGTTGTTGCCGTCATCTTTGAATAAAAGTCTCTCGACCGTTCCTTGGATATATTCAACTCCAGCAGCCAGAGCGGCCCCTGCGGCGGCACGCATAGATGGGTCTGCATCGGCCCAGCCGCTACACGGGTTGTAATACATGTCGTCCGCGACATCCTTCCAGTTCGATTTGGCGAAAACAGGAAATTCCTGGCGCGCTTGATCCACTGTGAATATCTGCGCCCCTGGATCGGCACCTATTTCTATGTAGTTGTTGAAACTAGCTCTACCCATGCCGATTTCCTCGGCAAATAGCATTCCCGTCTTGTGGAAGTGCGGGTTATAGAGGGGGTCTGTATTCCACTTTTCGATGGCCTTAAGGGCCAGTCGCATATAGAAGATATCACTGTAGTCAGCACGGATGATTCTGTTCAAATCCGAAGAGGCAGCGGAAGGATACGGAGACGACGAGCGGTCAATTAGGACAATCTTGGCGTTGGGTTCGCTTGTGGCAAGGTACAAAGCCGTTGAGACTCCGAACACTCCAGCACCGATAATCACATAGTCAGCCATTATGTAAAATGCGAGCTTCCAGGTGTATTGTATAGTAAAAGAGTTGAAAGTAATGTCGTGTTCCCTACTAAGGTAAGAGGCTTGTTACCAGTCGCTAGGAAATGGGGGGCGCCAGCATTGCATTTTATCATTGCATTTATAGATGTTTCGAAATGTGGAGTTATATGAGCGTACGATATTAAACAATGCGATTCGGGGTTTCGTAGCGCGATGAGAGGATCAATTTTGCCTGCATCTGGAAATATGGCCCAAGTTTCGCGTAGTTGGAACGGAACACAACGGACCAAAGTGTGAAGAGAGAACAAATAAAGCGGGAAGTGAGAAGTAGAAAGTGGGGGGTGGAAACATCTAGTGTAGGTGAGATTGAGTGAGAGGGTGGGCACACGAATAGACACACCAGGGTGTGCATCGTTTTGAACGCTACTGCGGATTGTATTGCCCATCGCTGATACTTGGTGAAAGCCAGTTCTGAACTTGCTTGTAAATGTATGTGAGAATAACTGCAGAAATCCTCCGACAGGAAATGAGCAACCTTTGTCACCAAATAAGGGAAAGAAAAGAAATTCGGGTTTACTAAGTATGTTACAAGAATAGTAATTAAGGAAGAGTATAGGAAGAAAGAGTGTGAAACAAAAGAGAAAGGGATAGGTAAAGAGAGACCCCTTTGCTCGCTTTGCTATTTGACATATTGTGTATCAGCGTCAGCCCAGGCGCCTATGCACAGGAGGAAGGTAGACGTGACCATTTCGACGTTCATCTGGTGTGCAGGCTTGTTAGGTGCTTGCTGACTCGGCAGAGACGATTTGCCCGCGAGTTTGCGACATCTAGTGGCTGCATCGGCTTGCTGGCCCAGCTGCAACTTCTCAAACAATGTAGGCAGATGGCTGAAATCGGACAACCATGTGCGTAAAGCAGGTGAAACCTCATGAGCAGCATATTCTGCATGAAGTTGATTAAGCCCATTTTGGAATGAACGTCTCGTGGCTCGGAGGGAGTTTGTTGGTTGTATGCCGTATTTGCCTTCAAAAGGCGCACTCGTAAGTAGCTGTGGCGAGTGAGCCTTAGTAGAACGGTTGTGCGAGTCCCTGCATCTGGCCATTGCACAAATAAGAGGTAGTGTGAGGAAGAGAATGCGTGTTTCTGAAAAGGGTTAAGCAGCAACTTGTAGATGGGGGAGGATAATATTTTGTCGTTCTGTATGTGCTGAGATGATTTTTTCCAAAAGAACTTAGTCTTGAGACTGCGTCGTGTTGATTCTTTATATGGCATAGGGAGATTCGTCGAGTGAGCTCGAACTGTGGCTGAGACTCCGTCCCTAAGGTGAGAACATCTCAGCAGAAGAGATAAGTTCGATGCTTGGTAAATGCAAAGAGAGAATAAAGATGCATTTGAAACAAGTGAGGCCACCGAAATCTACACACGCTCAGGGCAGAGAACTATACCAAATCGTTAACCCTACTACACTTTCCTACGTATAAGTATGACTGGAGCTTCCGTACTTTTCGCCTAATGGTCGTTGTTTTCGCCTTGGAAATCGGAGTGAACAGGGGAATCTTACTTCAATATTAGGGGCTCAACTGATGGTGGGTGGCTGCATCAATTTGTCTGTTCTTGCCGCGTTTGGGATGGGATCGGCAGAATGTTAGCCTACCTACCGTATTTCAGTATTAGTACCAGCCAATTGGGCGAGTAACATGAACAGTTTCGCCTCACTGAATTAACCCTGCCAAGTGGAACAACATAAGTTTTGGGCGCTACGTAAAATGCCTAACTACGGCGATTTTATGCCCAACGTCGTTGCGATTGGCTTTCGACGAAAACGACGTACTGTCCCAGTTGCATTTTGAGACCTACTTTGGAGCGCATTGTACGGGTGATGAAAAGGGTGATAACCTGGGTTAATATAACTAGAAGATAACGCGACTGGAGGTGCCTTCCCTCTACGATCTAAACCCGGCGTACCTCACAAGCAAAGCTGATCTGATGCTTTAAATTGAATAGCGAACCTGAAAGTGTTCACGCCCAACTCGGCGCCGATAGGCCTGGCCCACTGGCTCGCGATCCTGGCTACAACATTTGATGATAACTGCTGACCGTAGAGCCCATGTACCCAAACCTTCACTCAAACCTGCCACAGTCGATTTCTGGATCTTTTATGGATTGTGGGCGACTGCGACTTGGTGCCGCTGCAATAAATCTAAACGCGAGAAGCCCGTGGTGTTGGGACAGCCGGGAAGATTGCATTTGAATTGCTTCAAGTGCTTCTCCAAATGTGCCCTGTGAATATTAGTTGGTTATAAAAACTCCAAAGCTGCCACTGACGCCTACCTGAATGCAGAATTCCTTTCGAAAAGAACGGGTGATCCAGCTGGCGAGAAACCGCCCTTGGTGCAAGATGACTTGTAAGGACAGTAGTGCAATCCTTTCCCTCGGCGACTCAAACTTTGAAGTAACTGCATTATTGAAGCGTCTGTAGGCTCGTCCATTTCAGTATATGATATATCAATGTCATCAACGACTTCGATACTATCCGCTAGTAGCTCATCTTGTGAAGGAGGCTCCTCGGCCGCTGTAGCAAGGGCACTAGCTGTGAATATGGTCGCAACTTGCGGATCACGCACCGGTTCTGGTTCAGGAAATATGGGAGTGGAGGTGAAAGGGATAAGGTCGTTTCCTCTCAGTGTAGAGTCTGGCCTTGCCGAGCATTCACTCCAAGCAGAAGTAATTTCCTTGCTCGCACACTGGAGCTTGTTGGCCAAAACCCTGTGTCTCGTAAGCGCAACCAATTAGGTTTAGCTACATACCAAGAGGAGAGAAACAGACTTAATGGCAGAATGATTCGTGGTCATTACATCAAGCACGCCAAGTTCGGACAGATCAGTCTCTTTAGTTGCTTGGTTCACATTGAGCTGCGCATAGGTGTGGATATGATTTCCATTGGCCAGCCGGCCTGCCAGTTGGGCAATAGTCTCCGTGGCGCGGCAAAGGTAGTCGCCAATCTCAATGAGGAGGCAGTCCGAGGATGGCATTTCGGGAAGCAATAGGCCGATTTCCATCAATTCTTTTTGTATAAGGAGATCAAGCCATGACTTTTCTGTGCTTTTCTCGCCGACTTTTAGAAGCACTTCCTGGGCAGAAGGCATGATGAGTTTAGGGCTTTATTGGGTAGGTAAATCCGAGGCTGATAGCATAGAGTATTGGTACGCTTAGCACTTGTCTTGTATTATATTGTAATAAGATGGTATTCAGAGAAGCGCATAATCACCTTCAAAAAGTGTTTCGATTTCGTTTGATAGCCCAGTAGGTATATACGCCAACTGGAACTTCATGGAACAAGGTAATAAGTTAAGAAAACTGGTCAAAAATAACCTTCAAAATATTGAGAGCTTTTGCCCTCTTTTCTTCTTTCCCTATTACTTTTGGGATTTTTTTTTCTAGACTTCTTTCGACCTCCTGGCCGAGAGTGGAACAGGTAAGCACACTGTTTGTTGCCTGTCGTATGTGTCACCCGGTGGCCTAAGATAATGACGTGACAAGTGGGGAAAAGGCAAAGGGGAGAGGAGACCATAAAGTGCAGACACCAGCCTCGAACAAGAAGGGACGTGAGAAGGGAGGCGAGAAGAAAGGTGGGGATAAAAGCGAGAACAAAGGCGAGAAGAAGAACGAGAAGAAGAGCGAGAAGAAGAGAGGAGGTGGGGAGAGGCGGAAAGACGCGAAACAGCGTGATGGAACGAATGAAAATGTGCCACGATTTCCCTTTACCCCGCCCGCACCTCTCACCTCGTTGGAATTAGGCTGTGGGGTGTACGGGGTACCATGGGCATTACCCTGTGTAAGAGTCAGATGGCCGACGGGATAGCCCCGTGTAAAAGATTGCAAAAGCAAGGACCCCTTATCTATGTGATGTATGTTCTACATATTCAGGGAGTGAGTTTGTTCGACTTGATGTAATTTGCTAGTAATTCAACTATCGCTATAGTCCTGTGGTATCATGACGTGCTGTACGATGCCCCGATCTGAGAACGGAGCAAGAAAGGACTGAAGATTGTACGAAAGGTTTGAGGCTGAGACAATGTGTTGATTGGAGCACCGACTCGTTAACGCACTATCGGGGCGTGTAAGACGAAGAGTCCGCCCACCAAGGTTGCATTAGTCTTCTCTTTTTGTTCTTCACTCTCTCCCCCTTGCTAGTCGTACATCCTATCCACCTTCAATGCACGGCTTTCCGAGCTGCCTAGATCCACTGCGTCGATTGAAATAGAAGAAAAAAATGGAAGATTGTTACCGACAGCACATGGAGGACCGCGACCATGTTGCCGAGTTCTCCACTAGCTTATGCGAAGACATCTTTGACCTCACTTCACTCTTCTCCACCACGCAGACGGATCAGTCCGGGCTCCCGTTTGATAACAGCACGCTAGCAGGGAAAAAACGACGTGAGGCTAGCGTTTTCCCCAGCTTTGTTCCTGTTTCAACCGCTTCGCTAATTCTTTACTAGCTAGAGGGAGTGATGATGGAGACGTAGAAGCTCCACAGGGCTATTTTGGCGAGAACGAGGATCTCGAGGCTTTCCGGTTACTTGTCCCAGAACTATTCCCTCACTGCCCATCCTTAGACAATCGCCGACCGGTTAACTTCATTGAGAACCCGTTTTTTGAGGATCACTTGGCCATTGTTGAAAGACACCCCCATCTCAGGCCAACAAGCCAAATGAACACTGGCGTCGTCATCAACGGCTACCTGAAATTCGTAGTGAGATCGAGTAGGTATGATGGGACCAGAGACTTCGGTCAAGAGACACATTTAGCTCGTCAGGTGGGAATTTGCCACCGACATAATTCTTTTGTACCGCCTCCCTCTAGTGATCATGTTTCACGATTGCCACCAGGGTTTGGGAGTAGTGCAAAGATCGACCCCTTTGACCAAAGAATCTTGAAGTTTTGTGCGTCTTGTTCCTCACGCCCTCCTTCTCCCCTTGATCTTTTATCAGCAAACAGCTAATACTTCAAAATGGACTAGACACATTGGCCATTTGTGGTGGGCGCACCTTGTTGCCAAAGACCAATGCCTGGCTTGATTTAGGCAGTGTCATTGATAGTCACGAATGTGCACGGCATGCAGCTCTAGCTTTTTCAGCAGGCTATATGCTTGATTACATTCCTAGCGAAAGGCTTCGAATCAGAGCAAACTTTCACTATAAAAGAGCCAGTGAGCTTTTAGCGCTGGCACTTAATGATCTGAACATCTATCAAGTCGGCAAAGAAGATGGCGTCATAACTGCCTTGCACCTCCTTTGGAGCGACGATGTGAGTCACAAAGTCATGCATCTAAATGAGTGAGTATAATTAATATGATAATCCATCATAGATCGTGCAGTGGGAACTTCGGGAACCAAAAACTGTGAGGCCTCGCTGGAGACGAGGTACACGGACTGCAACGGCAATACTAGACGCGACTGATCCAGGATATCGGTACTGGAAGCCGGAGAACGTCCAGATCACCAGCATAAGACGCAGCAATGCAAATATGTGTGCTTATGCTGAGATCTGTGCCCTGCCAGTGACAAGGCTGTTTGTTACAGAGATAGACAAGCTTTATCCTTGGCTTCTAGAGGGGTCGGAGGAGGACGTACGCCAAATCCACGGCGGTACTGGTGTCTCCCCTAAGGTTTTGCATATCTATGCCCAAATCACACAGCTCTCTGCCCGTATCGCCGAAGTGAGTATTGGGCGTCTTCCAAAAGTGACAGTTTGCTATTTTACCTGACCACGGTGCGATTATACAGCTCCCCGATTCTCCAATCCTCCCACATGCGGCAGATGCGCTCATGCGGCGGCTAGAGAACTTCCGGCAAACTTCAGAACTATCAAGAGGACATGAAACGACGGCTCAGCTGCTTGAATCCTGCATCCTGGATGAACGTGGGTTAGTGCATTGCGCAACAAAGGTTACTGAATTAACAGCCGAGACATGGGTGCAAGCTGCCAAAATATACCTCTGTTGTAGATTCTTCAGGTCGGTCCACACCTTTATCATTTCTCCGTGCTCGCCGCACAGAACGAGATGAGAAGTAATATGATGTGTTTAGAATGCCACGATACCACTCAGAAGTTCGCCAGCATCTGTCATGTTTGCTACAGTGCGTTGAACGCATGCCAACTGAAGGAGACCTTTTCACAGCCCAATCTCCATTCTTTTGCATCTTCATGTCTGCCCTAGTTGCCTATCAACATGAGCATCGTCGAGTTATACGGCAATGGTTCGATAGCGTAGTATCAACTGCGAGTGGAAGATCGGTAAGCCTAAACCCTGCAACAATGAAACTTGAAGTCAAAACTTTGCCCTCTCATCCTCATCATGCCCACAGAGCGTCCCACCTATCTACAACATTATCAAAATATTTTGGAACTGGATTGATATGCAACCTTTTGCTACTGAACAAGAGAGTTTTGGCCATGCTATCCCGTTGGAGGAGCGAACACCATGGTGGGAGATAATGGTTGAGTGGCTCCTAGAAAACTATGGAGAATTGAGCCTTGTTTGAATATTTTCTCCCCTATTTATGTAGGTTCCTAGGGTAGCTGTGAATGTGATGTGGAACTTGTTGCTTGATCAAGTTGACTCCTCCAGGATTTCCCTCTCCTGTACCTCATGGTGATACCTGAAACCCGGCCCAATGACGCGGACGCACCAAAGTACGCCGTTATGATTCGAAGTCCCACGAGAGTACCGTTTTCCTTGCGAGCCAGCAGAGAGCCCGCGATTCGGCGTATTAAGCCAAAAGAGCATCACAATTACCCTACTAAGCCATATACAACATTTGCGAAAAGACCACGATATTCCCATTTTCTGTGCCTCGGTAAAAAAAAATAAACGTAACCATCCTTCCATCTAAAGTTAATTTGCGTATACCATCTACAAACTTCAAAGATTTAACCATTAGGAATGGAAAAAAACAAAATGGTATAATATCATAGTAAAAGCTATATCAACCTAAGACTTATATCTACCTCAAAAGTATCTAAGCTAGCTTATGGTGAAGCCTAATATAAGACAAACATAACTTAGATAGCCATGGGTGCTTGATCTTCGCTGGGAACGAGAAGATAATGATCTGCCAATGAGGTGAGGCAAGCATATGTTAGTTTAGCTAATACGAACAGTGTCGACCGTGTTTCAAACTTACGAAGATCTGCTTTAGGAGCTTTCCAATGTCCTACTTCGTGAAAGTTTGCCATTGCAAATTGCCTCCTCATAAGATCTGGAGGATATTTGAACGCTTCGTAGCAATCAATCTCCGTCCCTGCGGGGAAGTCGAGTTTTAAGGCTGGGCATGTGACATTCACCCTTGCTCGGATGACGAAGCGATGCATCAACGGGTCCTGTTGTATGAGACCGACAAAGTCCCAGTCCTCATCACGGTACCATTGCTGGTTCAAGACTCGATTCGAGTGTTTGTAGCCGTTGCGTATAAATTTCTCAAACAAGCCAGCATGATCGTGGTAGCTTCGCCAAATAATGGCTGCGTCCTGGGTTCCGTCCATGGTCAATAGCATTTTGTCAGTTTGATGATGGAAGCCTGTGGTTCTCAATTGTTCGAGGGACTTGACGGCGTCGTGAAAATGATCATTGCCATATATAGAGCCGAGTGACATGAGAAATCTAGGCCTGTTGAACGCCTGGTCGTTCAACCAAGCCAACCCGTGATCGAATGTCCCCCAGAGGCCAAAGCATCTCACATGGCGATAATGAGGAGTCAGTATGCCCATTTGATGCTCAAGTGACGCCTTGTCAAGATCAAGGGCAAAGTAGCATACACTGTTGCCCAGCTGCTCGAGATGGTCGAGAAGAGCCTTGGCCTTTCGAACATCACTGCGCTCGTGTTAGCACATGTGAGCCGGTTAAAAAAAAATAAGAAATTGGAGACTCATTTACATACCCGCAGCCTAGATCCACAAGGACGGCATTTGGCGGCACCATCCCAGCAATTTCATGCCCGTAGTGGTTGAAGAACTCGATCTCACCTTCAGTTTGATAGTAGGTTGGCAATCGGGTGATATCTCGCCACAGTTTAAGCCCTTCGGCGTCAGAGAGCAAAGGTGAAGGAAGAACACGTTGGGGCATGCCGATTGGACGGTATTGGTCGCGCGTCCACAATAGCTTCTGGTCGAGCATGCTGCGGAAACATTGGGAGATGCCTTCATCCCCACCACAAGCATCAACGACCGTCCCAATGAGTGGCAGACTAGACTCAAAATCGCCATTTACTTGAGGCATACTCATGATGATGAACTTCAACTTGATTTTTTTGATAAAAGTGTGGTCTGTTCTGATATGATCAAGTCCCCCATTTCTTGGGTGGTCTTAGCCTTATATACATAAATTGGGCCGATGGAAGGAGGATCAGCTGGTAGAGTCTCTCGTCACCAGTGCTCAAATCACTTGATGACCTGCAGTAAATGTGTTATGATCTCGCAAGATTCATGCACTTTTCTATTCCTGTTCTCTCCACTTACTCATGGAGCCTAGGCGCGAGAAGAGGCAACTTGATAGTGATAACTATTAAGGGCTGGCATGCTATATACGGGGAGTGTTACAAAAGTGGGTGAGTGCGGGAAGATAACAAGGCGTATTCTGCATATGCTGACACTCTTACCTCACGACAGTAGGCAAAATTGACCGACGTATGAAAATTGCAGTTTCGGTCATCAACTGTACATTTTCAAAGAGAAAACAAGGGAAAGGGCGAGAACATTCCTCTTTTCTCCTTGAAGTTGTTTATGGTGGTGCTTGAGAATGTTGATTCATCCCTTTTTGAACATTAACCTGCATCGTTTCTAAAATTAGTTGGTCGTTCTGCCTGATCTTAACATGACACTTTCTAGACTAGGAGATGGGTACTCAAAAACTTTCGCCTGGCTCTAGATAGATTCCCATGTAGATGGCTCTTCCAGTGAGCTTTGAACTTAGCTCCTATCGGTTTATCTTTGGCTTCCTTTCTTTACAGCGCAAACGGTAAATGTGGCAACCTCATGAAATTCATTCATACACGCCCTCTGCAGGGCCCATTTTGGATGTTGTATAGGAGCATAGCTTGCGATTGGCCATGGTGCATACGGATATGCCGAAATATTGCTACTTGGCGCAATTTTCTACGTCATCTGACATGTCGTCTTACCCCTTTCGTTGGTTTCTTGATCAGTTGATGTCTTGATTACGAGAGATTCTACTCGCCTACAGGATATTCGGAGCTGAAATTGTATCCTACTTTGTGTCCAATAGCTGCCACACCTTTTTTTCTGCGAAACACCCGTTGAGTGTAACCACTGAATGCATGCGATCGATGGGAAGGGACACGCTGGCCAGGGTTGTGGTTTGTGGTGAGGTTAAGTACTGTACCTCATCTTCGGCAACATCTTTGGAAACTTGTTCGATAATAAATCGAGCCCTAATACCCTCGCGAGATACATAGGAGTATTCTTAACGGTGGTTCTGTGCACCAGTCTTGGTGGTGGCACACTAGGTCGCAGTTTGATCCCTTCTGGGATGATGTCCTCATTATTGACAGTATCTAGATGCAGTCAAGCTCGCTAAAGCGACCTCTCTCGATGAACTCAAGGAGGTCACTGGTTTTATCGAGAGTCTGACTTCCGCAACCGGTGATGACATTCAGTTGTCCGGGAAGACATTCAAGCCGTGGCCCTCCCGAAACTTTCAGAGGTACAAACATCCCTTGCGCACTCCGTGGATAGCCAGAAAGCCTTCCGGTGAGGTTTACATGCTGATAGTAGACTTATCAAGGGCAATCTTCTCTCTCAATCTATTTCCGTTTATAACCTCTGTGGAAACCCAAGGTCGTCTTTGTAAGCATAGTCCCGGAGATTGATGGGACAATTTTCGAGAGTTTGAGCGCGTCAAGATAGGGGCTATCGATAATATGCCCAGGCAACAGAGTTGGGTAGTGGGTAGCAAGTCAGCTTGTTTCTCGCGATTCCTTGTGTCGGGAACTACGCGCATTTTCATTTCCTAAGAGAGTATGAAGAGATCAGCTGCTTCAAGATACTTATTGGAGCTTTGCAAGATTTGAGTCAGTTTAGAGCACTATCGTGATTTTTATGTACATAATAAGCAAAACACCCTCATGATGTCGACCTGCGCAATTCATCTTCACACACCTCATCCCACTCCCGTAAAAACTCTACCAGCCCATCATCGATGTGATACTCTCTGGGGAAAAAGTCTCCGCTCCAATCGGTGCAGGCCATGTTCGCCTTCTCAAACATAACCAAGCCGTCCCTTCGCAGTAGTTTTTCCAGTTCTCCCTTGATCTCTTCTTGGATCATATAACGGCCAAGATGATCGGGTATTGTCTGCTGGTTTGTCTCATCACCCCAAATAAACAGCCATTGATATGCATCGCCGCTTCTTGTCCCGTATATTTTGGTCACTTGCCGGTAAAACGTCTCCATGGTTAGGGGATTTCCAGTGCTCTTCGCCTCTGGAATGGATTGTTGCCCACCAGTATGTGCATATGGTGTTTCACCTTGCTCCGAAATAACTGATAAATCACAACCCTCTCCGTCCATGACGTACAAGATCTGGCAGCAGACGAATGTCCGGATCGGCGGTTGAGTTAAGAACATTTTCTTCCAGCTCGCCTTTTCATACTGGAAGGCGCGATTCAACTCCTTGCGCACGAAGGCCAGGGTGCTTAGATCCTTGGCCGCGAACATGTCCCGCCTATTTGCCCACTCGCCGTGCGCGAACCATTGAGGGAATAACTCGGCAAGAAGGGGGTTCTTTTCTGTGATGCTGGAGTGTGGTGCTGGCTGGAAGAATAGCTTTTGTCTGAGCGAGGGTACGGTGGTGATCATGTCATTCCACGCGCGGCAGACACGCTGAGCCGCCAGGATAGTCCTCATGTCCATCTGGAGAAGGATGTATTCAAGTAGTTCGGGCGTGCCAAGCACCGCGCGACGATGGGTTTCCATATTTGTGATTTTGGTTGTTTTTTGAAGATGTCTAGAGAAGGGAATATGAGTGCTGGGTTAACACTTGGCCAAACAAAAGTTCTTTGGTTTTCGCGGAATATTTCTTTGCGTTTATTGCATACAACGAGTCTAAACCCTTATAAATGCATACATACCCCATTTGATGCATACGTAGTTTTAGGCTTGGGTACTTCAAGAAATACTCGCTCCTTCGCCACGGCTAGCAGCTAGGATTACCCGGATGCGGTTCTTGCCGGACCTTAGACAGGATAGACAATTAGCTGTCTGCCAAATTTATATATTGGTCATCTAGACATTTACAGAGCATACATCATCCGGTTGCCTATTTAGAATGTCAAAAGTGTCATTGTGCTATGTATACGAGCTGAAAAACTGTCCATATACGTTTACTTCCCATTTCTAGCTCTCATAGATGATTTGGCCAGAGCGCTGGTTGATTTGCAACGCAATAGTGGCCATTTCGAAACATCGTTAGCCGAGTTTTTACCATGGAGGGGATCACTCATTTAGTTCATAGGAGAAGATCCGATCAAGCTCTCATAAACCGTGGGAACATTTGTTAATGCTTTAAAGCACATACAGCACCCAAGGCCCAGACTAGAGCTCCCTCATCAACTTCAAGCTCAGAAGGTGAGTCGGCTAAGAGTATATAGAGAGAGAGAGGCCTGGGGCTATTATAGCTTAATGGGGGGAAATATATATTAGATTATTAGTTAGGTTAGACTGTTGAATATTATAAGGATATTTTTATAGTTATCGTAATACAGATTTAGATATTTGTACCCTAAATCTTCACAGAGTGAGTTCCATTTAGTCAGACCCTGACTGAAGAGTAGGTACAATATTTGCGTTACTGTAGCATATGCCTGCAATTTCTTTATACCACCCATCAGGAAAAAAGCTGCAAAATGCAGAGCATCAACAAATAATCACAAATCTCAGGGTCAATGTGGCCATTTGCTCCTCCTCGCCTCTTTGCTGAACAAGGATATTCTGTGGTTTGATATCCCTGTAGATACCCATCAATCCTTATCGTGGTTTCGAGCTTGTATAACTGGGCTTGCAGGTTTGCTAGGGGCTTAGATAACTATTATTGGCCAAGAAGATACGAGGACGAAGGATACAAGACTATTTATGCCGCATGCATTAGCTATGAGCCTTGGGGGGACTTTATACCTCGGAGGATGAGGATGACACTTGCCAGCTGGGCAGTAGTGGTGACTTCATTGAAGGCGGCTACGGGGGCCTGGACTATTGATGTGATGAAGGCGTCATTGCATGGCAAGGAGGAAAAGGCAGGGCTCGCACAGAAGGTAGATGGAATACTACCGGGCGTGGACGCGGCGCAAAGCGGACAGGAGCCAATTTGTATGGGAATTGTGGAAATTAAGGCAAACTCCTTGACTTCTCAGAAACTACATCATAACCGGCCATTAACCACCGAAAGCTGGTTTTCCGCTCGAAAATACGGTCGCAAAAGTGGAATCCATCGCCCGCGACTAGACGACCATGGCCGATACGCACTACCATTTCCTTCACTGGGACTCCTCTGCCTGATGACCACAACGGAATTCTTCAAAAGACTGCTTTAATTCAACTGTTAATGAGCAGTCCGAGAAGATTCTGGATGCATACCAATAGAATCAAGTTATTGTTTTGTTAAGTACAATTAGTCCATCACAGTCGACCCATGTCACCCAAATGCTTCTCTATGATGAGGGGAATATCCGCATTGCCTGTACCAAACCACGGCGACTAGCCCCAAAACCCTTCATCGAATACTTCTTTCGATGGCCCGAACCTTATCTGCCTCTTCACGCTGGAAGTTATCAACAAGGAGAGTAGAAGGCGCAACCTTCCACGCTGGGCCCGGCATCATGTACCTTCTCAATCCTGACTTTTTGTTTATCTGGTTTGATCCGGTTCCGGTTGAAGATCCCACCTCCTGTTCCCTTCTTCCGGGGTTAGGATGGGGATTTATTGTTTGGTTGCTTCCTTTTGGTACTATTTGATCTATTATGCTTGCTTGTCCGGTAACTCCTACCGGTCGAAAACTTCGGTGGTGGTATCCTAGTTGGACTATTTGGTCTCTTTGGAAGCTTCTCACTGGCTTGCTTGCTTGCCTGGTTGACGGGCGTGTTCGGGTTTCTTTGGTGGCTCTTACTGGCTTTCCTGCCTGCCTGAGTTGCCCCTGGCCGATCTTCTTCTCCCTCCTCTCTCGAGGTAAAACGTTTACGATGTTGGACAGGTGTGCTGGGCAATTATTGATGATAAGAAAGTCTTTTTCGTTCGACTCGTTGAACGCGTTCGCTTCCGTGGCTGCCTTCTCGAATGGATGATAGTGGTTACACAGGATTCTGAGTCGGTCCGTTGTCCCTCATTTCTTCAGCTTCTGGATGTATTTCGCTGCTGTCAGCACTGCGATCAGCGGCCATGGGATTGTTACATCTTGCCCGTATTCGTCAATCAATTCGCCCATTACTTCGATCTTCTTCGTAATGTGCTTGATCGCACCGAACTTGTGGTAGGTCGACTCATCGATCAGGTTGGTTGACTGGATATTCTCGATCAGCGCTTTGAATCCTTTTGGGTTCTGAGGCAGTCCGACCCCAACGCGTGGATATATATATGGCCTCCCCGGTAGCCTCTAGCTACCTACCTTCTGAAGAAAACACCCTCAAGCTCACTGTGTTCTGGTTACAAAATCACAAATCCCACTTGCAGCCACCTTGGCACAGGAATGAGGTCAGTCCCTACTCTGAAGAAGGTTACTGCCTCTTGCTTCTCTTCTGAAGTCCTTTTCTTGGAGCTCTTCAAAGGAGATAGACGTCTTGCAGATCATATAACAACCCATAAGGGTTCTTGTGTTCCAGCCAACTTGCTAGAAGGATTGGCCTACGTGATTACCGCAGGTATGCAGCTTAGTTGCAACTAGCCCGTGAGCCTACTACGACAATTCTTTAGTATTTAATCTAACTTGAAATGTTGACTAATAGAAGTTTTTCAGCCGAAGAAGTTGGCTACTATATCGCTGGTAAAGATGCAAACCCAGACAAAAATAACAAAAAAAGGCTCATTCTGGGGTAGATAATATTTATGGGTTGTTGTGTATAGATATTGGTATGCCTATGGCTATTATGGTAAAGTTATCATAATATATTTATTGTAGTATTATTATGCATGAATTGGCCACTTGTCTTTGAAGTACTGCTGGAAGTAAACATAGATAAGTTGAGAACGATATGAACTATTGGCTTGTTATTAATATCCCAAGTGCTCACCAATGTTTCTGTCGGTAGTCGCAAGACCAAGACCAAGACAAGACCATCACCACCACCACCACCGCAGAAATGCCGTATTTGAGATTTAGCTTGGTGGTTGCTGCTCCTATGTCCAACGCATCATAATGTCGCCTACCTCACAGACAGCTCCTGGGGGGGCGTATTGTAGGTTTTAGAGTAACGAGACACCGGGGTAACGCCGTACAGCCGCCGGCACATCTGACAGGTCCATGTTCTGAGGGTACCTATTTCCCTCCCAGCGTAGCTTTGGGCTTGGACGAAGTGTCTGGTTAGGTTTGACGGACGAAATCCTCACCAGAACGACATCACAAAGGATCGACCATGCCTACCTGGCCACTTGGGAGGGCGATAACCGAGTTTTGAGGACGGAGATGGATGTTCTTGACGCTTCCTCCTCTTAGTGGCCATCGACAGTGTGGACGGCTGGATGGGTGCAGGGGTTGTCGGCGTTGCAAACAGCTGGATGGGCGTAGGGGTTGTCGACGGTGTGGACGGCTGGATAAGGGTAGAGGCTGTCGGCAGTATAGGCGGCTGGATAGGCAGCCCCTTCTTCTCTACCCCTGTGCCGTTGTTTGTGGTAGAGCTAATTAAATCATTATGGTAGTCATCGCGACAGCAGCTTACCTGCCTCCTGCCTAATACTGTTGTTTCTTCTGGTTATTTCTTCTGCCTTTCTTCGACTGTAGCAAGCAGCAAGTCTGTTTTTACTTTCTCGATTCCAGATTCCACGTTCTCAATTTCAAATTTTCAAATTCCGAAAGCATCAGAATGTGTGAAGGGTCTCATCGTTTGGTTTCGGACTCATAATTATTGCGGAGATTGCTTTCGTCCCAGCTATGATTGTGGCGGTGTCGACCTGCAGGAAGAACAATTTTGCCACGGGGCTCGCCAGGAAGAAGGACACTCGGAGGGGGCGGACGAAAAGGCCCTACCCCTCTCCTTTCCTTCCCCCCTCCCCTCCCTCGCAGGAAGATAGTGCTGTGTCAGGTCTCGATGTCACTTGGTGATCCGGATGATGCTGCCTTCCGCCTGACGGTTCACCAACTGTCGTTGTATCTGAACCCTGACCCTGGCAGCAGTGATATCATCCATGTCTACCGAAGGCACGCTGCGTGAAGAATCTGAGACTATCACTTTACAGATGATTTCTTTCCCAGAAGGCCGAGGAGGAGGGGAAGTTACCCTTAGAGGATGACCCGAAATTTTTCTGCACCGAGAAAGACTGATTTTATCGGTTATTCTAGAAGGTAGGTGAGGAAAGAATTGAAGATCGCAGCAAAGCTCCAACCGCCATCCATCTTGCTGGTGCCCTTATGGGTATGAAGAATCTAGATATGTGATACCTACCAATGGAATGGCACCGGTTTGCCAAAGCTCTTCTTGATTCTAAAGGACCAAGATTAAGAGACCAATGTTCCAAAATACTTTGCCACAAGCTTGACACTTGTTTTTTTGGGAGCATTGGGTTATCGTCCTGGAACCAAATGTCAATCGGCCATAGCTCTATTTTGAAACACCTCTCTAAGACCTAGTGAAGCAATATCTAGCAGAATGAGCAGAAGTTAATTGAAATGCGAAAGGATTAACTATTCCTTCTCCTCTCTGCATCCACACTCACTTACGATAATGTCTTCCCAGGAAATAACTTCCTACGTGATGCCCCTCTCCTTCTGTACACGTTCTATGGAATAGCATGTGGGTAGCCTTCTATCTGTAATGCTTGATAGCAATTGGTGCAAAACAATTGATACTTACCTAAGCATCAATTAGTTTCGTATTGTTGAGGTATCTCTATGGGTCTGCTACTTTGTGACTATCCTACTATGTAATACCTATTGGAGTACCAGCTCTCGACTGGGATCAACTAGCTGGGATCAACTAGGTGGTGCCGATCGACTTGCTCGACCGAGTTTGAGCCCCCACTCCCTATACGACTCGAGCCTGAGTTATCAAATGAACCAGAGAGGGCAAAAAATATGAACAGGCACGTGGGGGTCAGCGACGACTTGTCTGCAGACAATATCTGCTATGAGGCGACTGCCCTTCTCAGCTTCGTGCGGATCCTCAAGTTCGCTCCCACGGGTAACACCCAGCTCTCCGAGTCGTAATAATGATAAAGAGAAGGAAATAACCTAAGGGAAATAAGCCACAGAGAGAGAGAAAGGGACAGAGAGAAAAGGCATTATCTCGGAGTCCTCTTGCTGCGACGATTACACAGGGGCAGCGACCGCCTACCTATTTTTTAACATGGACGAAACTCCACTGTTCTTTATGGGCCCACGACCTCCCTCCAGTCGATTATCTGGGAAGTCTTTTGGGCAGGTAGGCCCGAGTATTTATCAAGTGCCAAGCGGTGGAGATATGAAATACTCTGGACGCTGTTAGGGTGACCCAGAGACGCCTGTTCCGCGGAGTCTGAACGTCGGTTCAATTACAAATTCTACATGGCAAGAATTTGCGAAAAGGAAGCACTCTTATTGGATTAGTCGGAAATCCGAGGGATCTTTCCCCGACATCCGTGCAGCGTGTTTGTAAGCGGCCGGCCTCAATTAGGCACGAGATGTCAGCTTGCGTGGAGCAACGTGAGAGAATACGACAAAGATCGTCTCTTTCGAATACGCATGTTGTGCATCAGTCGATTTCGAAACAGCAAGACTTGAACTACCTGGGACATGGACCAGTGCCTAAACTTTAAAATCCGCCGCATGACAAATGAGATACGGAGATAGGGAGGATTCATACAACATGGAAGCGGTGTATATAAACCAGCCATTGCCTCGCCTCAGCTGTGAAACTATAAGCATATCCTCACTATCTCTTTCAATCTCTTTCAAAACCAATTGACATCATGAGATTGCAGCACGCTCTTTTCACGGGGGCTTTAATGCCTCTGTTGGGGGAAGCAAGGTCGTTGAATTTCGACTTCCCTTACAATGCAACAACCCCTGTCCCATTCACCATCTCAGTCGACAAGCAGTTCATTGAGGAGACCCAACACAAGGCAAAGCTCTATCGTCCCTCCCCGGACCTCAAGGACGACAGCAATGCCGAGTGGATTGAGGGCCCGCCGCGTGAGACTATGGTTACCTTGGCCAAAGACTGGGTCGAGAGTTATGACTGGTTCGAAGTGCAGGATGAGATCAACTCCAACTTCTCCCACTTCGCCGTTACTGTTGATGGGCCTGAAGATTGGAGCCACCCGGTTCCGCTTCACTTCGTTCATGAGCGGTCTGATGATCCAGATGCCATCCCGCTACTCCTCTTGCACGGCTGGCCTTCTTCGCATCTCGAGTGGTCCAAAGTTATCAAGCCTCTGTCATCAGGGAATGGGTCTTCCAACGTCACCTTCCATGTTGTTGCACCGGATCTGCCTGGATATGGGTTCAGTCCTGCCCCAGAATACGCAGGCCTCAGCCCCAGCCGGATGGGAATAGCATTTGACAAGTTGATGAAGACACTGGGCTACGAAAAATATGGCGTCGCGAGTACGGATGTAGGCTGGATGGTCGGCATGTGGATGGCCCACGACGTGTCCGAAAGCTTCATCGGCCACTTCACCGACTTCTTCCTGATGCAGCCCAACTCAACAGACCTGGAGCGGTACGCGCAGAACCAGACGACGGAAGAGGAATCGGCCTTCATCAGCTCCATCACGACGTGGTTCGGCACGCGCTCCAGCTACGCGACCGTCCACTCCCAGGCGCCTCTGGCCATTGGGCAAGCCATGTCGGACACGCCGGTTGGCTTTGCCGGGTGGATTTTGCAGCTGATGCATCCCATTAGCGGAGCATACGTGTACAGCTCAACGGAAGTCATCACGGATGCTTTGATGTTGTGGATTCAGGGTGTATGGGGAGGCCTGCGATCATACAAGGAGTGCTTTGACGTGAGTGGAAATGTGATCCTTTGTCTGAGTGAAGCAAATACTGACTGAAATCTCAGCCCAAGGCCCAAGCCTTTCCCGTAACTACGGTCCCAACTGCACTCACGCAGTGGGGAGGCCCTACAACCACGGGCATCGAGAACTTCAACTTTTTGGTAAGCATCTGCCCCTATCGTCGATGAGACATAGCCAATGTACTGACCTTAGAAATAGCCACGCGACTGGGCGGAGCGTTGGGTCAATGTCGTATATATGTCGAGGCATGATGCTGGTGGCCATTTCCCTGCGGTCAGTGAGCCTGATGCGTGGGTTCGGGAAGTCCGCAACTTCTTTGGTGGTCTCATCACGGGCGCGTTCTAGTAGAGGCAAAATCGAGAACATGATGAGATACTATGTGGCACTGTGGGACAGGAAGACTATCGACATAGAACTTCAGCAGAAAAGCGGCATAAGTGAGCTTGGTAATTGACAGATTAGCAAAACAATCATCATAAATCGGTTACTTTTTCCATTTGTTAGGGTTGTTATTGTCATGGAATTTTAGAGGCGTTCTTATCGATAATCTACAACGGACTCCGATCGCGCCCAGAGCGAAATGTGGGGTTCTTAGCTGAGATTTTAGAGGCTAGCGGTGAGATTTAGCGGCCATCAACAGTGGCTCAGTGAGTTCCTACAGCGAGGCATCAGTGAGTCGAGCTGCGTCGCAGCCAATCCAATCGCAGCTCTTTGTCATCTGCCTGTAATATAGTGATGGGAATGACGCGGCAATACTCCCCTCACAATCTATCCTACTTAATGCTGCTGCAGGGAGACTAAATTAAGAATTAAAATGAAAATCAATCCTCGAGTGGATTCAGCACAAAGCTGTGAGTGGTCTGTGCACCGCAATAGCGTGCTCGTATCAGGCCAATCGAGTCTCTCGCTGGATTGTAAAACAGCGACAGTCATCAATCAGGGGTAATTTGTCTTAATTTCGAGCGATAAAAAAAAAACAAGAGGTGAGCAACACACACTCCCTTCCCTCTGTGCTCGTCAATTGTGCTCAGCCCCCCTCACACAACTCCAGCCATGAGCGACAAGAAGAATGACGACCTTCCCCTGCGATCGCCCAGAGGCGGGTCCCCCTTGAATGGGAATGGGGACGCGGGTAGATTCGCCCCGAAGCAGCAGCACCAGGCCGGCGCCTCGCTCAAGGCCTCGTGGGCGTCGATCGAGGAGAACGGCACGGTTGCCGTCCTCGCCTACTGCTTCGCCTCAACCAGCATGACGCTAGTCAACAAGTTTGTTGTGTCTGGCAACTCCTGGAATCTCCACCTGCTGTACCTAGCCATCCAGGTGAGTACTCTAGATGGCCTCCTCCAGCTCGGCCTATCCCGCTGATAGTCTTGACCCGTAGCACATCATAGTCACTGTCGCTGTTGTATTGATGCAGCAGTTGGGCATCATCAGCGGTGTTGACCTGTACAACCCCTCTAAAGCCAAGAAGTGTAAGCTACAATCTGTCCTAGCATTTCCCTCTAGCATCTGACTGATCCTCCCTACCCAGGGTTTCCCATCGCGTTGATGCTGGTCACCATGATCTTCACGGGAAACAAGGCTCTTCAATTCCTCTCTGTGCCCGTCTACACCATCTTCAAGAACCTCGCCGTTGTCGTCATTGCCTACGGAGAGGTCATTTGGTTCAACGGCAGCGTCAGCCCCCTCAGCCTGGTTTCCTTCATTCTCATGGTCCTCAGCTCTGTCCTCGCCGCCTGGTCCGACTTCAGTGACGCCAAGAGCTCTGCCGCCAACTCCCGTCTCTCTACCTTGAATGCCGGATACTTCTGGATGCTGATCAATGTCTTGGCCGCCTCCACTTACGCTCTTGGCATGCGTGGAGGCATGAAGAAAATCAATCTCAAGAACTGGGATGGTACGTTCGCTGTATCCTTGTTGTTTTCCTCGTCCGTCAGCTCTAACGTTGTTCCGTCCGTCTAGTCATTTACTACAACAATGTTCTCACCATCCCTCTCCTCCTGGGCGGCTCCCTTTTCCTCGAGGACTGGTCCTCCGCCAACCTGGAGCGCAACTTCCCACCCGCAGCTCGCCAGAGTCTGATCATTGGCATGATCTACTCCGGTCTCGGTGCCCTCCTCATCTCCTACTGCACAGCCTGGTGCATCCGGGCGACATCCTCCACCACCTATGCCATGTCCGGCGCGCTCAACAAGCTCCCCATGGCCATCGCCGGCCTCGTCTTCTTCAAGGAGCCTGTGACGTTTGGTGGTGTCGTTGCTATCCTCATGGGCTTCGTGAGTGGCGTTCTCTACTCCGTGGCCAAGACCAGCAAGCCGAAGGAGAAGACAACCGATCTGCCCCTCACGAACTTGCCTCAGTCCAATGGCCAGCACCCCAAGTAAACGGCGTTGGGTGCAGGTTACAAAGGACAGGGCCTTAATGACATTTTCGATTCGGTTTTAGAACTTTCCAATTTAACATTTAAGCCGGTCCTGTCTCCTTGCCGCATTACACAGATTACAAGGATGGAATGGTGACCAACAAAGTAGTCACCATCGCGGGAGAGGCTAGATTCGCTGGTTGATATATATACGCCAAGGGCGCAGCGCACCTACACAAGGCGGAAAAAAACATTCAAAGCTTGGTAGAAGCTCGAAATGGATGCTTTATGTTTGTAGATTACCAAATATAGACTTCTTTATGTACCATCAGCATACAAGACACTGGTATTACCCAAAACTCAGCCTGCGATACAACCCTCGCCGGGAAGATCTAGTAGACTCTCGTCCATATGCCTGCAAAGCCACTGAGCCGGCTTCCCGCTAGGTGGAGAGACAGTGATGTTTTCTGCCCGAATGTTGTCACACGACTAAACAATATCAGTACCCAAAGTCACCCAAAGGCCAGGACGGTTCGGTGGGAATCCACTTACAGTTTCGGTAGAGCAAATAAGAGACCCAACAATGGGGTCATTCGACTTCGAGGTCGTTCCATAGAAGTTCTTGAACAACACGTCGGTAATGTTCATCTTCGACGGGAACTCCTCACAGCGAGTGGCGTTCTTCTCTCCATAGCATTGATCAATCTTGATGGCACCATCGTTGTTGATGTTCCCAAAAGTATCATACGTGACATTTCGGACGTATCCCGAGCCACCGCCGCCTCCAAGACCCGGCTGGAAATCGGTTTCTGACCCGGGCCAGACCTTGAGTCTGGCGCCGTCGGTTGCATTGCTCAGGGTCACGTTGTAGATGTATAGATTTTCAACAATGTCGAAATACTCGGGGTACTGTCCCAGGGAGCCGACGGAGATGCCGTGTGAGCCGCTGCACACCAGACCTGCATTACAACTATTAGTCTTCAACAATTCATGGAATACTCTCCCTGGGAACTAGCTTACCCTGGATAATAATATTCGTGCTGTTGGGCTTAAACGACACGCAGTCATCATCATGGTCGAGGTAGGAATTCTGGATAACGATGTTATCAGAGCGGTAGGTATCCCAGCCGTCAAGATTCTTGGCCGGATTTGAGCTTGTTGACCCAGCATGTACATCAATGTTAGATATTAGGATATCTGAACTATTAGCAATGAGATTGTGCCACTACGTGTAGCAGGTCAGCATCGTTGATCTCGTCGTGGCATCTTCTGAGTTAATGGTCCGGACTTACATTGGGCGAGTTCTTCATATTAAGACCTGTGATGCTTCCACCGTGCAACCCATCCGTCACCAGCAGCAGGGGACGCTCAAGTGTCTTATTGGTGGCAAACCGATCGTACCATGCCTGGCCATTGCCATCGAGCGTCCCGACGCCGGAGCCGTAAATGTTGATGTCCTCGCCCCCAATGACCCACCAGGTGGAAGATCCCTGGAACTGGAACTTGAACGTCCGCGGAAGCCAGTAATCGATATCGTCACAGAACTTGATGGTCCCCGTTATGGCGATATCCACGTGCTTCAAGAAACGGAGGTCCAGCGGTGAGCAGATCGTGTACTCTTCATCAAACACTACTGTGCCGCCGTCGTTGCATTCCTCGAAGGCAGCAAGGATCTTGGCCGAGTCATCCTTTCCTTTCGTGCAGCTAGGCTTCACAAAACACGTCTTTGTCCGCGGTGGAGATACGGGGAAAGCTTTGTAAGGCTGTAGAGGGCCGGGAGTGATGGTTGGGCGGGGAGGGGCTGTCCGTTCCAATGCAACGGCGGAGGATGCCCAAAGGCCGAGAAGACTAACGAACCGCATTGTGAATGAGATTCTTGAACCCGGATTGGTGTGGGATGAAACCTCAAAGAGCAACGTACCCTCCAGTAATTATAGTCTTCTCCGAACTTGCAGAGATCCCCAGCCTCCACAAACCCCCCGCAGGAGACGTAAAACAACTTGATCTCATCTGATTTGGCCTTCAGGCTAAACCCATGCCCCATGGAGATCAGGGGAAGAACCGATAGAGGGTCTTTCAAGCCAAGTTTCCCCAGTTGCAAGGCGTATCAATAGGTGTGATTGCAGCGCTAGTTCACGATGTGGTGACAGGGGTTTGCAACCCAAGTCTAACAATCAGTTTATTGGTGGAAAAAAGACATTATCTGGGAATATTTCTTGCGCTGGGCACTCCACACGATATTTCCATGCTTTCCGGCTAATATCTAAATGACCGTCTCAGCAACTCGTGAAGGATACAAACCAACCTATCGCCCCTTTGATCGAAATATTATATACTACAGGGGTTAGAAATCTAATACTCACTCTTAAAGATACGCTGAATGGAAAATTAGATTCCGATCTTTCTGTTAATCTCGACGCGATTACTTACCAGGCCGAAAAGGGTTAGGGTTAGGGGTACATAGAGAATGCGCCAGGTACAATCACCTTATCCAAGCCACTGACTATAAGTGCAGGAATATAATGTAACTAAAACTTGAAACTGCTGTATGGACTAGCTGCGTTGCAGGAGCGTGAGATAAGTCAAGTTTTAAACTCGTTGCTCTCGAGTAAAAAGCGATCAGTTCCCAAATAATCAGGAAATATCTCACATCCAATTAAAACCTTGGTCGGATTCGGTGATGCAGACACCCATTGTGTGCGCTCGTCTTGTTCTCATTCTGTGGCCAATCAACCTACAATACTAACAGCCGGCGCGACTGAAACAGTACCATCTCACCTTCTCATGTGTACACCAGTTCGTCTCAGGACTCATCCACTATTAGTATTGCCCGAAAGTCTGAAGGGTCCAAGACTGGTTCGCTAGAACCAAATGAATATATCCCGTACATGGCTCCGCAGAATGCACCCCCGACAGGAGGGAAAATAGTCAACGTCTCTGATGCAACTGTGGCACCTACTTCGGAGTTTGCTGACTGCAGGCTCAGTATGTAGTTTGTTGGCTTCGATTGAATCGATAGCTTTACTGGTAAGGAAGTGTCAAATTCCTTCCCAGCATCCAAGAATGGATACGTAACCTGGTTGTCACACAATTAGTATTGGGAAACTCCGCAAGTACATGGGGTCAATGTAGATCCTACCTTGAACTCTACATTTGTTCCTGTCGGCTCACGAAGGACAACCGTTTGCTTATAGCCGACACTATTTGAGTCCTTGACAGCAGTGACGCCAATCGATGCAAAGGAGTATTGATTCCACCAGAGCACAACTCCAGATTCGTAGCCCACCCTAGTTGGACGGAAATTCATTAAAGTGATGAATTTCTCGTTGTAGGAAGACTGCTTTCGAAGTAGCAGGGCAGGTGACTCAGGAGAAGTAAGGTTGTAGCAGTTGCCGTATATCCTGAGGACACCCGGCTCTTCAGTTAACGTATAGCAGGTTTTGATCGGCGTGTCTAGATGCGCACGGTTAGCACTGGCCTCTTAAACGGTCACTTAGGGTGATGGACTTATTACTTTTATGATACCACCCAAGCTCAAGTTCCGACTTGTCGAGATTCGCCTTCCACTTCACTCCACCACCAAACTCGACACTGGACAGCTGCTCGATTGGTTTACGTCCAGATGTACGAAGTGTGACATTTTGGCCATCATTGAAAATTGGCCAGTCATCCTTCCAGTCCACCTTCACCAAGAAAGTCTCGCGACCCATGGGGGGCTCCAGCCACTTGTTATCTTGATTCTTGACCGGCCGCACCCCCAGCATTACCGCCCACCAGTCTCCGTCCCCATCCTCAAAAATATCGCAATGGCCAGTCCGCTGCACCTCCTCATCTGGGCCGTTGTACCAAAGGGCCTTCCCCTGTCCCTCCCACGGGCCATACGGGCCCTCGGTGCTGCGAAAAGCCCACTCCTGGTGCCCTGCTTCTGTTCCGCCTTCTGCAGTGAACAGGTAATAGTACTTTCCCTTCTTGATTATGTGGGAGCCTTCTGAGACACCTAAAGGTGTCGATCGGATCAACTTGGGTGGCGTAAGCGTTCGGCCACTCGCAAGATCGATCTCGGAGATGTGGATGGCAAAGTCTTTCAACTTTAGCCCAGGGGTTCTTTCCTTCATCCGAACAGTGGTTGAAAGATACACCTTGCCGTCATCATCCCAGAACAAGTCTTGGTCGAACCCTGGATTATCAAAGTAGACAGGCTCTGACCAGGCGGAATCGTCCCAGATGTTGTCGGTGTAGACGTAGAACCCTCGCGGGAAAATCCTTTCATCCACCACCGGGCGATACCTTTGAAACACCCCATTCGTAAGATACCATCTCTTCTCGCTGGCTCGATATCGCAGGGTGCTTGCCCAAGAACCGGCACCCGGCTCGACCGTGCGCATATCTATCTGGCTCCGGCGATTGAGTGCATGGCCAATCAGGTCCCAATTGATCAAATCCTCGGAATGATAGATGGCTGCTCCAGGGAAATATTCAAACGTAGATGTTGATAGAAAGTACTGCGCAGGCTTAGTTTCCGTCGCGGGAACGACGCAGACGGTCGGATCCGGGTTGAACCCCTGGATCACCGGGTTGGTGAAGATGGCTTCGGCGGAGTCAGCCATCGCTATCAGGCATCTGCAGATGAGAGTACACTAACTGCTCCGGTAGCTAGTAGAGTAAGAATCAGCGATGAAGCTGCATGTCGTCAATGAGGTGATACGTCATGGGCTATATAGAAAGGTGAGGAGCAATTATTCCACCAATAGACGCCCTCGCGCTCACCAACCCCGCTGAGGCTCTGTTCGAATTTACCGACGGCTGTTTATGGGTTGTATTTGAGTATAAACAGAGGTATCAACTTATTCTAGATAATTGTTTCTCGATCCGTTTTAGTGGATGTTTCTTCCAGCTTGAGTTTAATTCAAGGGGCGAAGGACTTCACCAGAGTACTTATTGTAGGGGGATCTTGTATGAGCTTATACATCGCAGCTATGGAACTAGGTAAACGATGTATCATCCTCACAATAACCAATACTAAGGTACTACACAGTCAGATGCCCATCCATCCGTTACTGGGACTCAGCCTTCTCTTTCACAGTGTAGGCCGGAACTGGAACATCATCCGCCTCGTGCTTCAGGTCGCTCTCTCCCATCTCACCGTTCCATCCATTTTCAACCAGATATTGTCGGAACTTCTCGTCACTCTCTGCCAAATCATCACCCTTAATGTCAGGCACGAAGAAATAAGTGACAATTACACCAACCACACCGCAGATAGCAGCGATAATAAAAGTCCACTTCTTCCCGAGGTTTGTCTGGATTGGCGTGAAGGCTTGGGTGCCGACGGCTGCACCAACCTTACCCAGAGCCGCGCTGATTCCATAGCAGGTTCCACGAACGCTGGTGGCATAGCTCTCGGAGGAGAGGAGACCGAGCATGTCCCCGGGGCCCATGTTTCCAGAGCTCTGCATGAGACCGTAGAACACGACAAACAGGGCAGTGATTTTGGTGATCTGATCGTAAGCGCAGCCAATGATCAGCCCAAAGACAAGATACCCTGTGAAGCCGATCATCATGGTGTTCTTGCGCCCGACACGGTCGCATAAAAAGGCACCCAGGAACACACCAGGGAGGGCGATCGCACCGAGAAGCAACTGCCATTCTGCTGTGTGGAGAAGACTGTTTCCTCCTGATGGAACAACAGAGGCGAGAATGGTGCCGGAGAAGACGCCGTTGGGGAAAGTGACAAAGTCATAGAGGAACCAGGCGCCACAGGTGCCGATGAGAGTCTTCCAGTAGTAGCGTAGAACGAGGAGATAAGGTACTCGTCGCTTGATAGCACCGGCACGGTATAGCTTCGAGTTGATCATTTTGAGTCGGAAGTAGAAGACGCTCAGGGGCAGGATGATGCCGATGCCAAAGCAGACTCGCCATACTGTCGATAGATGGTCGGCCCCAGCAGCGGATAGGACGATCATGAAGACGGACACGGCGAGGGGACCTCCGAAAGACAAGGGAAGGTTGGTTACTAGAATGAAGATGGGGCCGCGGTTTTTGGGGACATGCTCATTGGCGGACTCAGAGGCGGAGGTACTGCTGGCAGGATACTCGCCACCAGCACCGAATCCAACAATACCGCGGGAGACTGTGAGCATCCAGAACATGCCGTCGATAGTCGTCCCATGGGAGGCGGTGGCAAGAATACCACCAATGACAATACAGAGTGTTGTCAGAACAATTGCTGTTTTGCGGCCCATGTAGTCGCACGTGAGACCGATCGCGACCTGGCCCAAGACTTCTCCTACAAGCAGGGCGTTGGATACTCGAGTGCTGACCGTGGAGGTGTATTCGACTGGGTATTCCTGCTTGAAGAGGACGTTTGACATGGTCATGAGGTTGTTTTGGTAGCCATCTGAGATCAAAGCCGCTCCGGCGCAGATAATTGTAAAGATATCGGATATGCGCTGGCGAGTGTCTGACACTTTTTTCGAGCCACCCTCTGTATCATTGTGTTCCGATGATGAGTTTTCGGCAGACATGCCTGAGGTAGTAACCTCGTTCGTAATCTTTTCGGCCATGGCTTTGTTAGAGATTAGCCTCTATTGAGACAGCAGATATAATCCCCAATGTCGGGGCTTGTCGGATTCTCAACAGTCAATGCTTAAAAGAAACAAACTTGGGCACTGCCAGGGTTTTAGCATTTATATATGCATTAAGCAAACCAACTTTATTAAGGAAACATTTTCCATACATAAACCCACGTGGCAGCTTGATCTCTCGGCACAATATATGATTCCACCACAAGGGATGTCATCCTTTGTCCAGGTCTGACATCTCATACTGACCAGTGCCGATATCCGTATACCGTGGGCCATATCAGACCCTCCTAAACGGCGTTGCAAACATACCAGGGCCCACTTCCCTCTCATGCTCCGTGTTCATATGAAATTTCTTCCTTATCAGGACTCAAGTTCACCGAAAAGTTCCTTCGATTCGGCCTGCGTGCCGTGTCTACCGGGGCTTCCTGGAGCAATAACTGGGGACTTATGGCGCTCACGGTCGGCACTCATGGCCGTCATGGGGGAAACGTCGTACGCAATCAAAGCACATGGCAGATTGCTGTAGTTTCATAGGCGGACTCGGCTAACGGCGCCGTGCCGAAGATCCACGGTCGATCCACAAAGCCATCACCAACATGATAGGAAACGAGAGGACGCACCGCTGGATATAATAAATCTACAAAGAAAACTACGCCCTGATGAATTATGTTGAGTGTTCTGGATTTTCCAATATTCGGGTTTACGCGTCATGGGATATCACTCGTTGCCTTCCGACCTCTTGGCTCTTGGCAATCAACGACAGGATGCGACGGCATTAGGCCCCATATCCATAACTAGTCTAGTCATCTATACGTTCAGGAAGATGTTACTTCTTTCTCATAAGATCTTTTCCAGCCTGTAGAGGATATATCTACTCCATTGCAAAACTCAAGTCCGGTTCAGGCGGGGCACTCTCACTTTCTGTAACAACTCGTATATCTAGAATGAGCCATTGTACTGGCAATAGATACTGGGATGAACATCAGATGATGTGTAAATAGCGCATCTCATTGATTCATCATCTAGTCTACACAAAATAGCCCAACCTCCGAATAGATACAGTCAAGTTCATATCTCACTCGCTCTCTCAATATAAGGTTCCCCATTAGTCTACTACCACGAGAAGTACATGAAAAAAAATTATAGTTTAGATTTTGTGCTGCTGCTATGTTTCTAAGATGGATATCAGGGTATATGTAGTAAGGGTCCCCTTTTGAGTACACCTTAAAGCCGCATTAACACCAGATATAATAAGATTTTAGATAGCCAGAGTTTGCCACAGAATATCAGACAGAGCTGATAGTATCATCTAATGTGTTGTGACCCTTTGTAAATAACACGTATATCCAAATAGACTCAATAACGCGTCGCTAGGAAGGGAGTTGCACTGTTGTTTGTTGGTTCAAAGTCTGATTCAATGAAATGAAATTCACAAAATTAATCTTCTATATACTCGAATCGAAGTTAATCATATTGCAATTACCAAAAATTCCAAGGTCATCATTCCAAGCGCAATCCATCATTAAAAAGCGTCCAATAGTCCCATGTTTGAGGCCGTGCTCACGAGACGCGTCCTCTGGATAGGGCGGGTGTGAAGAACCCGCAACAAGACTCACTCCTTATTTGTACCAGTTAGCTGGGGAGTCGCCGAGGCACTCGCCCACAGTAACGGCTGTTGTTGTTAAAGCGCTCAGTCAGCATTTAAAATTTTGTCAAAAAGGCACGACAACAGGATGGAAGGGTAGAACATGGAAGTCACTAACCTTGGAGTCCTCGGGACTGAATAGAGGAGATCATGGCCGGAACGACGACATTCGCCGTAGAGGCGTGCACGTCGTGGGCAAGGACAAGCCTGCCGCCGTTGTTGACACCATTGTTGAAGTTATCAATGGCGACCTGTGGGTTGCCAGTGTTGGCCCAGTCAAGGGTGTCAACGTCGGAATGGATGACCTTGAAGCCAAGGCCTCCGAGGGTCTGGAGGTTCTCGGCGCTGACGCTGAAGTATGGTGGGCGCATGTAGGTGGGCGCCTTTCCGATGATGCTGTACAAGGCGTTGTCCAGCTCGTTCATCTGGTAGGTGACGTCCCCGGGGCCAAGAGTTGCGAGGTCGGGGTGAGACCAGCTATGTGATGACATGCATGTAAGAAAATGCTAAGAGTATACCCAAAATGAGAAATGAATTTGCAACTTACGTGTGTGAGCCAACTTGGTGACCCTCGTTGATCATGCGCTGGACGGTGCCCTGGTAGTCGTAGATGGAAGCCCAGTTCTGTCCGTTGAGGAAGAAGGTGGCCCGGAAACCAGCGGCGCCCAGAGCGCTAATAACCTGGTCAGTGTAGGCGAAGGGGCCATCGTCAAAAGTCAGGGCGATGGTGTTGGGGACGGTGCAGCCATAGATGATAGTTCCAACGGGGACTTGGCGTTTGTCAAGCTCAGGCTTGGAGACGGGAGAGGCGGCGGCCACAGCTGCCAGGGCGGAGCCCAGAAGATAAGATGCAAAGAGCATGATGGCTATATGGAGCTATCACGGAAGGAGGATATATTGGTTGTCTGGGGTTGTATGTATCGGTGATAAGGATATATCAGAATATACAGATCGATCTGGAGGAGCAAAGAATGGGCAGCCAAAGGCGCGAAGAGGCAATGAGTGAATGCTTGTTGTTGAGGATGATGGAGAGATAAAACCATGTAGAACGTCGTGCGAACGGCCCAGCTTTATACAATTTCGCGGGCTCTCGCTCTCGACGAGACGAGACGAGGTCGCAGCCAGCTGACCTGGCGTCATACTGCTTGGACCTGGCATACGAATCTTGCTTTCGAAAACCCCCCGGCTCTCTTGTCTTATGTTTCCAACGCTCAGCCGGTGGAAATCACCCGCTCACCATGTCTCTCCGCAAGCGCGCCAAGACACGCCGCCGCCAACCTCTTTTCGTGCCTGCGGCGGGCGAGAAAGATCATTCTACTCAAGGGTCAGAGCCGGTACGAGAAACATGGTGGGGGAAAGGCATCCAGTCAGCCACATCATGGAATTTGATGGAGGGGTGGACTGTTCGCTGTTCCCCCGAGTTCGTTCACATACAGGGCTGGCTAACCCCATTTCATGCCGTCATCCCCACTGGATTCACGTCCAGCTGAAGCTGGTGTTGCCGATCAATTCACTTATTCTAAGCGACGGGGGACTACCTTGTTAGTTGCAGCTCGTAAAAGAAAAAAAGAGGGACATTGGTGTCCGAGCGGGGAAGAAGCAAAGCAGTAATCGCTCAGGGGTCCAAGACAGAGACGCGGAAGAACAAGCAAATAAGAAAAGAAGGTTAGCGATATGGTTGGCCGGGGTCGGGGTAGCTGGAAGATACCTGCATATGCGAGTGTCCCAACTCATTTACCATGGGTTAGTGCCGCATGGACGCCGTGTGTCTCGGGCTCGGTCGCCCGTATCTTGGCCTGGCGTCCGCCGGTCGGGCAAGTCTCTCGCTCTGCCAACAAAAGTATACGTGAGGCGCAGGAGCTGGTGAGATAGCGGTAGGTTCGGGTCTCAGTCGGAAAGATGGGCGAATTAGACAAGATGGAGTCGTTCCCGCCAGCCAAGCCACTCTGGCATTGTTCCGTTGAACGGCAACAGCTTTCACAGGAACTGGAGTTGATTTCATGTACCTACTTCCCGATAATCTCATCAGAGGGGGGGGCACCATGGCGGATGATTAATGGGTGGACAGCAAATACACGGCCTCCGATCCAATATGCAGCCGGTTCGTCATACACTCATCCATCCGTCCATCCATCAGCATGCACCCAACTCCCAACTAGGCCACGCGAGCAAGCAAGGATGGACAATCATGGGATGTCTCCCGCCGAGACAGGGGGCACCACAGTATAAGGCTCAAACTCGCATGGAAAGGGTCACTAGACTCAACGTGCCAGGGCCAGCAAGCCAATCCAGGAGGGGTGTGCAGGCCAGCCCCTCTCTGATCAATCCGCGGCGCGTCCTTGGACAAGAAAAATGCGGGATGTGGGCTTGTGTGGTAGCATTTCAGGGGAGGCCCCCTTGACGCTTGAAGCTCCCGAAAGTACCGACCGGCTGGCCTACGATCGATACGACATCAACCGTAGCGCTTGTGTGTTTGTGTACTTGGTGGCCTGGGGGCTAGTGACGCTGTTCAACACGACAGTTACACACGCTGCCCAGGACATTGCATGCGAGTTTTCACCTGCATATCAGCCAGCCTCTTTTCACTCGAATTCAATGCCGTTTCTCACCACAGCAGGCTGGCAGTAAGAGAGCTTACGGTACAAGTCATCAAGCATATTATCTCCAGATAGGTAACGTGCCCCAACAAGGACTTTGGGCTGTAGGCTGCATGGCCGTCGTCTGTCACAAATGCAGTTCACAGTTTCTCGGCGCAGCGATGCCTCCACCCACACAGAAGCGGGAGTGTGCTCAGGTATGAACATGAGCAGCTGACGGCCGCTCGCTTTTCATCACATCTACGACGTGGCGCAAGAAGATGGTGACCAGCAACAGCGAGTCGGGTAGGTTTGGTGCCTTACATTGCCTATCGAGCCGTGCCATGGCGCCGCCGCTGGCGTCAATCGAGACCATCACGAGATGAAAAAAGGGATAACCCGTTTGCAAATGACCAAGGCGTTCACCATGTACAAATATGTGGCTCCGTGTCAGACAACAAGGCGACCGGGAACCATCCGATGAGCGGGCGAAATGGTCCAGCGTGGGTAGATGATTAGCATCTGGACGCGAGTGAATGCCAAAAGGCGGGCGCAATGGCGCTTTGGTCGTCTGGACTCCATATTAAGCATGTTGGGTAATTTCATGCGACAGACAGCAAGATTACCCTCAGCACAGCTGGAGCCTGAGCGCCACCATGGGTGTGGGAGGGAAAAGAAAGCAGGCAAGACATCAACCACTGCGCAATCGAGCCAGAAGTGGCGGTCTGGGTCATCAGGCAGGCTTCAATAGCACACTCCTCTCACTGTGTTACACATCCATCTGCAGCTCATCCACAGCCCCAGCCTGATACATGGCTGATGGCGCACCTGAGCAGGGATCCGCGCTGCCATCACCCGCAGATGATCGGTTGGACATCAGCACCCGGCGGGCAGCGTTCCAAGAATGATTGAGCTTCAGCTAGCCACTGCTTTTGGATAATAGCTTCAAATCGAGCCAGGAGACATCCAGATGGCTGCGGAAGATGTGCCAGGCCAGAGCTGACGCCAGGGGACACTGCCCCAGACATCGCCCTGGTTGGTTACATTCTAAGATTTGATCGGGTCCACTATGACTGAGACACGGAAAGCAATGAGATTGCGCGTTGGCCTTGTGATGCTGGAAGCAGTCTAACAAATCATCGCTGGTCGAGGCATGTCAACGCCTCAGACACACAGACGCGTGATGTTTTCTCAAATAATCCCTGCGCTTGATTCTCCCTACACCCTCTCGTTTTTACCAAATGGCAGGTTCCGGTCAAGGCAATTCTGCCCGGATGATTCGTGGTGCGTAAGATTACACCACCCCTCTGGCGGAACACATCCGCGTGATGCCGAGACCGACGCCGACAGTTGATGCCTACCCTATAGCTCACCATCTCACCATGGGAAATATCCTTGTGATCATCACCAGGCCTTTCTAACAGCCTCGGAGATGTTAATCTTGTTCCCCAGTGAGCCTAATGGCGGGAAATTAAGTCATGCTTAAAGTCCCATCTCCAAGTAGGGTTCCATTGCATTTCTTCAACCCACCTGACCAACATCCAACCAAAAGCCTTCTAAAAGATGACACAACGTGATGCCACCTCACATGGATCACCAACCCACACTACCTCGGAATGATACCGATCAATTATAAAGGCCATATTGAAAGATGATAGTCACACTGTAAGACCGCTAGAAATCAACAGCCCCATCGGGCTCATTCCAGAATCAGCATCTTGTCGGCCATTGGTATCAATACGTATGCCCGTCACGACTGATTCTCACTGCATGCGAGTGACAAATTATACACACGGAGCTTGTGATCATAAGATTGGCTTTTCCTCCTGCTGACCTAGGATTTAAGCTTCTAAACAACCCGTAATCCTTATACTGTCACTGTACTGCTTACCAACATTGGGACATCTGTACTTGGCAGACACAGTCATCGGGTGTGATGTGACATTAGAAAGGCAATAACGTTATGCTCTCCGTGGAAATGGATTTTTGTGACCGCTTGGTCCGACTTTTCTTTTGCTGGGAAGATATACGTGAAAAAAGGATATCCTACCGTAATTGATCTAGTCCTCAATGTTCTAGCATTACTCAACACTTCACACACAAGAGACGCAGAAGTTGACTATTTTAAGTCTAAACCCAGGTTCCTCTGAGATGGCAACGGGAAACCCTTGAATATTATTAGCCGAATGATCCGACGAAGGGTTTCCCAAGGAATTGGCGGCGAAAGGAGTTCGGTTGATTTGATCGAGGGCGCTAGAATGCCAAAAATATTCCCTGAACTGGGACTCTGAGAGATGCTTTTATCAGGGGCCCCTGTAACTGGCCTTGCCCGTTTTGTTTCACGTTGTACTACTAAAAGTATGTTCCGAGGCAGCACTGCATCTTTGCTGGGATGGGTGAATGATATCATCTGCCCAGATTATATAATCGCTCATGTCGTCAGATTGCTGTATGCCCTCATAATTTCCAGGCAGCAGCCCCGCACGCTGATGCTGCATGTCTAATAATCAATTATCCGCTGCACGTTGGTTGCCTCCGCAGTCAGTATTACCAACAGCCGTCCATCTAGTTGGCTGCCGTCGTCAAGTCAGGACTTTTGAACCTCATTTTGGCCATGACGCTTACAGGTTTGCCCATCGAGCTCTTGCATCACGTGGCGTGGTACTGTGCGCCGCACGATGTTCTTGCGTTGACCGAGACCTGTCGACTGCTTCGGGACACCTACGACGATATTTTGTTCCGGCAGATGTTCGAATACAATGTATGTTCCAAGATTCAGCAAGACTTCTGTGATGGCGGTTGCTGATTGGTACCTGTTTCGGCTGGTAGTTACCCCGAATCTCATCACGATCAATTGCGAGCGAGAAAGCTTTGGTGACCTTCATCACCGATCAATTGAGTAGGATTGCTCAGCGGCCTCTGCAGGACCAGGCTCATTATCATAGAGCATGGTGGAAGCATCTTGCCGTGGCCGTGTACCACTTGAGCTTCCTCAGGGACGGAATACGCAAACAAGCCAGCCAGGTTTCAACAGTGACCTCGGCGATGAGTGCAGATGGCCTTACCGGGATCGCCGAACTTTCAGAGAAAATTGAATCTCTGAAAAGAACTATTGGACTTCTGGCTACGTCAGTGGTCTGGGGATGTAAGTTTAACGGTGCCTCAGTTTGGCTCGATGCTGACTTCCATAAGGTCTATCGCTTTGCGATGAGGAGGTCATGCGTGGCTTTGATGAGCTCTGCGCCTGTACATACTCTAACAAACCGGAGGTTGAAACGGCCGAGCAGCTATTGAGCTCTTCACTTGGTTTGGAAACCGCATTCTGCTCAGCCATTTGTGCCATACAAAATTCTAGGGCATATCTGCCCCAGCCCGATCCCGAGGGCGATCTCGATCAACATGTTGATCTAAGTGGACTTGATGATTATCGTGAACAAGAAGGGGTTCGCATTGATTACGCTGGTAATGCTATGAGGCGCTACTTGGATACGTCATGGGACGACTATACCTACGGGAATATTCTTCCGAGCATGGCACTGCTCTTGTGCGCTGTGGCTGCACGCGTCTGTCGGCGAGGGGATCCAAAGGAAGAGGATGCACCGCCGCTCCCGAAGAATATCGCATTCTTTTCCCAGGCGAGGAGACAGCCATCGCCCGACGATACGGCTCCTATTGTGGTAACTAGCGGCCTAGTGGAGAGTATCCCCTTGCCCACAGTCACCAGGGTATTAAGGGACAAGGAAGGCCCTTCTTACTCGCTACCAGCAACCTGTTTGTGGGAGCTGTGGTACAAGGCACGAACTAGAGCTCTCATCGACGATATTGAGTCAAGCGTATGGGAAGGGACGTATACATACGGGCTAAGTGGCCGTCTTCGTAATGGCCGGTATCGTAATGACCCGCTGATGAGACACATTCGGTTCCATAAATCGTGTGAACAAGACCATCGAATCAAAATAATGGCATTGGCATGCAAAGATGGGGTTGGAGAATTTGCGTTGGAAGGGTCCGTGGATCTGGAGACCTTTGGGATCATGATCCAGAAGAGATATACTGGCCGCCATGGCTTCCAATGGAGAGGCGCAGTAACCCCACTGGGAATCTCAGGGTGTTATTTATCAAACTGGAACGAGGATGTTCCGTTGGGAGCATTTTGGCTGTGGAGACGTGATTGGAAAACTGGCATTTGAATTTGTACAAAGGCATGTAATTAGGAAGTGTGTGCTCACAGTTTACCTGACAAGGTATCAAATATAAGATGACCGGGAGAGCGAAGATGTGTTACTACAGCATCTCCTCGCTTATATCACTCTACAAGTAAAGTTAAGATGAATTCTGGATTTTCATATATTTCAAGTCGGGGATATATTTAGTCTTCGAGGTATTACATAACAGACAACGAAAGAACAAAATTATTATATAGCCTTGGCGGTCTTTGCTTATATCCCTTTCAAGACTTATCCGAACAGGGATTTTGATATAGGGCTTAGCTCCATCTCGATCCTTAAGGACTGGTCTGTCGGCCGGATCGCTACAAACCCTGACGCGTGGTTGGTCTTGAGTCTACCATTGGAGCAAAATGGAAGACAAAAGCAACACCGCCACCTGCCTTAATGAAGTTGATATTAATTTATGGCGAAGGAATATTGAAACCAATTTAGAAAGAATATAGAAGATTTTGCATTGGATCAGGTGGCGATGATTTTTCTAAGAATCTCCCTCTAATCTCGGCACTTACCACTCTCGGATTCGCCCTAACAAATGTCCTTATGTGAGACTGGCTGAAAGCCCACAGCCCACTTTCGGGCTATTTTCGTCCATCCTGAATTGACTGACTTGTAAGTTGGGGGGCTCTGGCTTCAGTCCTGGTCGAGGAATCATGCGTGGCGAGCAACGTCTTCGGTTGTACAAATAGGCCGTATCGCACCGTCCATATGGATTACTAGATACTGATCTTCAAACCACCTCACCAAGTCACTCCTTTGATTTTCTTCTTGAAGATGCGATTCTTTAATGTTATTACCCTTTTTACGGCCGCAGCGTCGGCTGCAACCCTCGAGGCTCGTGAAGAGGCAGAACTAGCCTCCCAGGGATGCGGGAGCGGGGAGGTGCCCGACGAGTTTCTTCAACTAGTTGCGGAGCTGAGTGCCAAGAAGTCTCACTCTGTTCGTAGTGTGAAGAAGAGGAAGAAGTGTTCTAGGCGCCCTACTACTAGCCTTGCAAGTGTTCCAAGTGCTTCCGGTACCCCGAGTGCATCCGGTACTCCAAGTGCTTCTGGTGCTTCTAGTGCTTCTGATGCTCCGAGCACTCCAAGTATTTCTGATGCTTTTAGTACTCCAAGTGCTTCTGGTACCCCGGGTGCTTCAGGTATTTCTGGTGCTTCTGGTACTCCGAGTGCTTCAAGTGCTTCAAGTGCGTCTGATATTTACAGCACCCCAAGCGCTTCTGATGCTTCTACCACTCGAATTGCTTCCAGCACTTCAAGTGCTTCGAGTACACCAAGTCCTTCCGGTGTTCCAAGTCCGTCTCCCCGGGAGATCAACGTTTACATCCATGTGATATCTCCCAACGCCACTGAGGACTATGTCACGGTGAGTACATTTACACATTCACTGGAAATGCCGAAACTTTACTAACAACACATTCAGGACGGCGGAATCGAGAGACAGTTCGACATGCTCAGGGACGAATTTGCCCAGCACAACTTCACCCTGAAGCTCGGCGGAAGCGAGCGAATCAGGAACGAGAGATGGTCCATGGCCCTCGACAGGAATGTGTTCAAGAAGAAGTTCCGCAAGGGTAAATATACGGATCTCAACGTCTGGATCCTGAAAAACCTCAACGCCACGGGCGTCAATGGCCGCGGCACTCTGCCAAATAAGAACCACCCCGAGACCTCGAGCAACTTTATAGAGGACGGCATCGAGATCCAAAGGAGCACCATACCAAACAAAGATGATGGAGATAAGTCCAAGGGCAAGGTGGGCGTCCACGAGATGGGTCACTGGCTTGGTCTACTGCACACCTTCCAGGGAGGCTGCACCGGCAACGGTGACTTGGTGGCCGATACTCCAGCCCAGAGCGGACATGCGTTGTTGAGCTGCAAGACTCGTTATAGCTGCCCTGGTGTCGGACCTGACCTGACCAACAATCATATGAACTACAGCCCCGCGTGAGTAAAACGATCTTAACTTGTCATCGATACTCTTGCTAACCAATCATCTATAGGCAATGTAGGACGTCATTTACACCAGGCCAGGTTCAGCGAATGCAAACCATGTGGGAGGTTCGGACCAAGTAATTCGGCACTCGCCGGATTGATACGCCGATCATCAACCTCTGGGGTGGGAACACTACCAATATGCAGACAGTCTAGCTTCATCACAATCAGTTTGTGTGACATTATAATCATAAGATTTAGTTCCTTGGAGGCCTTTTGACGACTTAGAAGTATTTACTCATGTTATAGTTAAATCTAACCGTCGTCACACTAAGCTTCGATGGAAGGATGTTGTTAACGAGACTAAAGCTGGGAGAACTGAGCTCGAGAGAGCAAAGTTCTTGCCGTCCGATTACCTTAATCTTGACGAAAGCTTCTTGCCATACGCGTGCCAATAGTATCGGCGCGGAAGTACCGGGGTTATGGGATGATCACCACCCTGCTCTCGCATCCTCGGGCCTTTCTCTCCCGTAATGCCCTCACCCCACATACCGACCGATCAGGGGCAGTTCAGGCAATGCAACCAACCATCAAGCACTTGAAGTGTATTGCATTACTGCTCAGTTTCTGTCTATTTCTTCTTTTTATGAATTATACCTGACTTGAGAAGAGCTCATAAGCGTCAAATGAACTATATTTCCAGAGAGCTTGCTAAATATTATCGGAATCAAGATGTCTTCGCGGCCGACTGATCAGAAATAGATGTCAAGGTAAGATTAGAACCTTCACACCTTCCTTCTTCAATGTGTGCTATCCTTTATTGAGAGTCTCGGAAGGTGAGTCCGTTCAAGCTTATCAAAACATGAAGAAATGAAACCTCAAGTCATCCGGGTCATTGGATAGGAACGTGATTTTCAGGGTGACCTCGGTGTGAGATACGACGTATGGCCGCCGTCACAATTAACATGTTCCTCACCATGAGCGAGACGTTCCGCAAAACGAACGGAAGTGTGAACGGAACTAGTCCTCTAAATTTAATGCCCTGTCGGAGCTAAATACCGAACGATTAAGATACGGCAGCAGGGTTACATCGAAGCCAAGAAGCTTTGGGAAACACCATCCACTAGCAGGATTGCGGAAGAGAAGCTTCCACAAGAAGTAGACGCTAGAAGTCAAATTAAAGCTATCTATTAATCCCGATAGGTGGAACGCGGATTGGGAATGCAGCTTTCCATTCGTGACCAGTCCCAATACGCATATCGGACCAAAGCCCTCCGCCAAAATTTAGCCATCATCATATATCAAGATAGCCCGACCCCGCAAGCAAGAGCTTGGCATTTATGCAGTTCGTGGTTCGCGGATAGCTCGACAACAACTACCGGACGCCAAGGAATGGTTGGGTTAAAAGGGTCCAATTCCCCTGACCGTCCCATCATGACGAGGCTGGAATCAAGCTGTGATCAACCAAGCTGCATTAGCTGACGATCAGCACAAGGAACAAAAGTACCATGCTTTCTCTCTCGACTATCTTCACCGCGGCCCTCGCCCTGGTAGGCGCCGTCAACGCTGCTTGCGGTGACGGGTCAGCTCAGGCAAGTGTCTCTGGGTCTGGAACCTTTACAGCGACTGTGAACGGCGCCAATGTGTACAGTGGTACCGATTACCGCCTCGCCATTCAGACTGCTCTCGACCGTATCAGCAGCGGACAGCGGCTGGTGGTGTGGTCTTCTGGCTCTATCGGTTCCAACACCATTACAGTCACTGGAGGCAAGACTTTTGAGGTCTGCGGAACTCTCAACGCGGTCCTCCGAAGCGGAAGGGGTGCAATCGAAGTCACCAACCAGAATGATGTCAGCATCCCTTACCTGACCATGACTGGAAACCCATACTTTGGTCTTCGCTTCTCTGGCACACGCAACCTGAACCTTGGCAAGATCACCATGAACCTTAGCGGCGGCCTAGGGATTCGATTTGACCGTGACCTTGCTCAGAACTACAATGTCAGGATGGACGTCATTACTGTGACAGGTGCTGGTAGCCATGCGGTTGAGACATGGAATATCGATGGCCTTACCATCAACTCGGTTATTGCCCGCAACGTTGGCGAGTGTGGTCTCCTGCTTCAGAAGACTATTAACGCATGGGTCGGATATGTTGAAGGCAACAACGTTGCGGCCGGAACTGGATACGCCACTCTTCGATTCGCCAACAACAATGGGCAGCTCGCAAACGGGCAGTATACTACGACAAACGTCTACATTGACAAGGTCTACTCTCGTGGCGGTGGCCGCGGAATCTTCTGTGTTTCCATGTCCGGGGCAGCCGAAATCAAGTACATCGACCTTGCCAACAACGGCAACAACGCCGTGCTCATCGAGAACTGCTACAACCTGGCCATTAGGGATGGTGTTATCAACGGAGGAGGGGAGGTCCGCGTTGCTGCTCGTGACGAGTTCCCCAACACTAGTGGCATCTTCTTTGAGGTCGAGGTGAACAATAATTCGGTCCGGGAATCTCCCTGTGCCGAGAACATTTTCTGGGCCATCACTGGTAACGCTAGCAAGAACATCTGCTAGGTGGAGATTTTGCGCTCTGGTATTATGCAAGTACGTATTCTGATAGGAAATGGGACGAATATCCCAATGGAAAGTCCCTCCGTACACACCTTGAATGTAAATAAATAAGTACTTGATTCACTTCTTACACCCAAGATTTGTATGCCGCCGCTCTTTCATCCGTGAAATAGATCTCGCCTAGGAAGTCAGGAGATGGCAATCCTTCCAATCCTTTTAGCATGTTCCGAGGTTGATAATGACCCACCACCGTCAAACTGAGCCTGTCGCCGAGCGGCATGTTCCATATTGTTCGCCATAGCTAGGTTTCATTATAAGAAACTGTGGGCCAACTACTAGAAGAGTGTTCCTGATTGGCGGCCAACGGGTTGCATGTGAAATAGCTGATGAAAAGGGACTAAAACTAAGAAGGTATGGAGTGAGGCCACTACGTCGGGATGGATGGGAAACCGATTGCCCATGCTGGTGCCAACTATTGCATATAACGACGGAGAGAGCTCTACAGGTGGACCGTCACAATTTCACGATCTCGATGCTATTGATAGCATTTATGCTGCGCTTGGATGCCTAACATGGACAGTAAGGGGGCGTCGGAACGGTGGCAATATACTGTAGACGGAGGAGCTGCTAGTCGCAATAAGAGTATTCGAAACAAGCATCGGCCGATTGAGAATAATAAGAAAAATGCCAATATGGATTAGTAGTAGCTTTGTCAAGCATAAGGTGTGCACCCGAACTGCTTAGCTTGAAGTTTCCGACAGAGGTTCAGCTGGGGTTCGATTGGCGATGGCGATGCGCAGGCATACGAAAGGACGCATATACAAATATTTAAATATGCATTTAATACGAATCGGTGTTCATAAAAATCCCTTTTCGTATCGCGGCATCCGGATTTGACCCCTGACTCTCCCGCTCTTAGGTCAGATCGACCTTTGGGCACAAAAGTGAGAACAAAAAACACCAATTGCTGGTATTAGGGCGTTTACGTGACCAAACGTAAAAGGCAAAGGATACGCCAAGCGAGAAAAGGATTGGGCTGGAAGTGGAATCATGATTTGCGGTCGACCCAGACTGGGAGCGGCCGACCTGGGAGGTTAGGCCCTTTTTAATCACTTCCAGAACTTCCAACAGAATCTGGGGGCTAAAACGAAGCGGCCGCCTCCTTGGAAATGGGTCGGGGAACGTGTCTGAGGCGGGTCGAAGGGCGGAATAGAACAGGGATGGTGACCCAAACGGGGGCCATCGGTGGGGGCTAAACTAGGCGATCGTGTTTGGTATTGAATATGGTTTTTTTTCAATGCTGACCTTCGTGGGTTACTGTCACTGCTGTCAAATACGTAGCTGGAATCAGACACGCGGCTGAGGACACGGCCGTGGCGAAGGGGAGGAGTGTCTTGCCCCTATCCCGCAGCGCAACACAACGTACGACAGCCCAGACGCGCCCTGCATCTGTCAAACGTCAATCTCAATATGCCCAAGACACGGCCGGAGGAACACCGGATATTGCCATGGTCGGGCCACTGAGCTACTCGTGTGCTGGCGGCCGCCCGCTCCATGGGACCCTGTTTTCTCGCATGCAACGACAACGCTCCCTTTTGTTTGGGTGCGGCTGAATACTGGATGCTGACTGGATCTCGGGCCCTCGCACACCACGCTGACCGTAGTTTTCTTTGTCTTTATTGGGGGTGCTCTTATTCTTGTAGTGAGGAGCAAGTCACATGAGTCATCAGAATGTCCCTCGCACAGGCGCTGAGCCGATCAGCCTCGCCCGCAAACACAACAAATACAACGCAGGCCTGACATCCGACATACTGAAGGATCGGACGCGCACTGGCTTTGCCTCACAACGGAGTCATATCTCGGCCTGTTCCTCCTCAATTTCATTCCGGAGATCCTCTTTCAATCATATATATAAACCACTACATCCGGCCGCTTGACCCCTGAGTCGGCGCGTCCATCTCCATGAGCTTGCCATCTGCAGTGTCCATTCGACCGCTCCACCACGCCACAAACGATACAGTCCGTGAAACACATCGCCAGGTAGATCAAGGCTATCAGGAATATCCATTCATCAGTTCCCCGGACATGGAGACACTCACGTCCACCCTGCTGGCCCTAGAAGGCAATGTTGACAGGCCAGCGCCAAATCCATTCGACGTGTACCGGATACATGTCTCTCAGATAATCTCCGCCATTACTGGAGCCTCTCCCGAGGTTGTCTTTCCGGCCCTGCAGGTGGCGCGGACACTCTCAGAGGGTGATCTCATCCTGGCGACCGCTGCTCTTCAACTTGCAGACGCTGACTCGAGCCAACTCATCCGAAACAAAGTGGCTAGTCCCTCTCCTCCTTTCTCCTCTTTACGTCACTAAGCAGGCGTTCTGACCCCCGCTCTTATGCCCAAAAGACTAACAGCTTTCCTCGTCAACAGTTCCCTGAGTCCGTATTGGTAAATCATCCTGTCGCGGACCACAACAACTCTCTTCAATTCTACTTCAAGCCTGCGCCCTTGGCTGCCCTGGTGCTACCTCAGGCCCTTGATAACACCACATGCCACATTTCTGGGCTCAACCAACCAACAGGACTTGATCGACAGCAATCATCATTTCTCCAGTCTTCTCTTAATCAACTCAACTCTCTTCTAAGCACTGCGGACTTCGGAGTAGAGCAGCTACTGACCGCTGACTTTTCCCTCCTCACGGAGAAATCCGCCGTCGACATCGTCCGGACCCTCGCCCACTGGCCTGCCGTACTAGGAAGCATCTCATCGGTGAAACAGCCTGCAGATGTATCGAAATACCTCCTAGAACTGGCCCAGTTGCTGGAGGCGAGCTACAGTCAATTGAACATTGGAAGTGGCGCACAGGATGTTAGAATTGCTCGCTTGGCGCTGTATGTTTCTGCACAGCGTGTTATGACGAGTGGAATGCAACTTCTCAAGTATGTTCGCCCTCCCTCCCCTCCTTTGTCGAATCCGGTCCCAGTTTTGAGAAGTTTGCTAATACCTACCAGTAGCAGTTACTGAAATGACTAAATGACATTGCGATCTTCATCTGGGTTAGCGATTATGATTTTAATGCCAAGCACATGCATTCAAGGGCAGCATAGGAGCGACATTTACATGCGGAGTTTATTTGAGATACCTCTTTGACAATAACATGTTATAATTTATGTTCTGGTATCATTCGCTGAGTGAATGTACGGAGGCGTGTATAAGGGACCTGGTCGTCTCACTGTATGAACCCGCGACGAAGGACTGTTGAATATTGACAGTTATTTTCATTTTCGCATGTACCGCCACGGAGGCTTATGGTCAAATATAGAGTCACTCACCGCCGCCAGGGCCAATCCCTTCAATCTCCTCTTGTTCGTTCGTCCTTGTATACGTTGAGAATAGAGGCATACCACCAGATTCTTGCTTCTATATGAGAATACTTGCAGCCTACGAAACCAAGCATACACAATGTATATATTCAATTTCACATTAAAATAGTCTTTATTATACGCTCATGGAGTCGTTGATATGTCTATAGAATAAAACAAAACGCTTGCGAGCTGTCTACCTATTAGAACTGGCTAAAGGTGAGAAACACGCGAATACCTCCTCCTCCATTTAGTCAGTTGATATCGGGTCTCAAACTATTTGCCCCGTGAAATGGCTTCATTGACCCATTCCAAGACCTGCAGTGTTCTGGTCACCCAAAGTGGGTAAAGAAACAGAGCTTTCTGAACTCATCAGGGGAACCTAAGCAGCCACTATTCTTGAGGATTCGCAGTGTAAATAGAGTTTTCCTCTCAACATACGCTACTAGATATTTCAGTTTCGTTTCCGCCTACCTGCCAATCCCCGCTCGTAGCTGCCATGGCCTAGATCCAGATCATACTCATCAATGCCGTTGTCCTATCACCGGAATTGGATATACCTACCTGGGTGGAGACCGAGTAGAGCCAATTTCCGGTGTTGGAAGTTCTGCTATGCCCTGTGCTCTATTTTGCAGAGACTGGCGACCATCCATTTCCGACACTGGCGTCGAGTTGAGTTCCATGATAGGCACACTAGCTCCTGAAATAACTTGCCGATAAGGGGGCAGTGATTGATTGCTCGGCTCTTTAAAGTCTCCGGTCGTTAAGGGCATTGGATTACTGTTTTGCTGTCGACGACGGCGCAAAAGCCAGAATATCCCTGCGGCAATCAAGACAACGACAGCAACGCCTCCAATAGTAGCCCCATCGATGACACCAGCCGAAACCTTGCCGCCTGAGGACTGAGTATCTTGAATCGTGTCTGTCTGATTTGTGTCTGTTTGTCTTGTGTCTATTTCCCCGTGATGTCAGATGATGGCAGAAGAACTCAGTAATCATTACCTACTGTTGCTTGATCGATTTTTCCAAAACAGCTCTTGGATGACAGGCGTATAATTATACCCGTCTGCTTCACTACCTATTCGTTAGTATTACGAGCCGAAAGAGCATGAAACCGCCCTTCAAGATTCAACATACCCGCTCTTGTAAATCTCTTGGACCTTTGCCGGCGAGTCATAATCGCCTAAGTCAGGATCATATGAGTCCACCCATGCCGAAGTGACGAGGTCGAAAATGCCTATTCCCCTCGGCCAGACATCATCGCTTTTGAACCCCCCGCCCCTATACTTTGCTATGCCCCCGATAGAAATGAACTGTCTATCTCCAGCAATTACACATTTATGCCCATGACGTTTAGCGTCTGGACTTGGAGCGCTTGAAAGTTGAAACCATTTAAATGCTGGTAAAGACAAGACCCAAAAGTCATCCAATGTTGTTTTCTTGGTCGACAAGCCCCCAAACATATATCTAGCTGTGTGTTAGAACAAGCAACATTCATTAGACCTTGGGGGTTGTGGAAGAGCCTTGGACTTACACCTCGAGCGTTCCGTTTTTCCCTTGAGCCACAGCAGTACAGAAGTATTCTCGTTCTGAAGGAAATCCATTGGTGTCTTTGACCGTATCTTGTCGATACCACTTCTGTGTGATCGGGTTGTATATGGTAACAGAAGTGAGAGGCTGATGGTCTGCCTCGAACCTTGTGGCTCCACCAAGAAGCATGACCAGCGGAGTGCTTCCAAAGCCTTTTAAGCAGACAGCAGCTCCGTTCCAGATATTTCCCTGAGGACCACTCGAGTCGAAATTTGTGATGTTGGACCATTCTGATGAGCTTGCGTTGTACATACGGACACCAGGCGACCCTCTGTTGCTCTCCCCGTAAGATGACCCGTCATAGATGTAACCCCCAATGTAAAATCCAAGGTCGTCGCAAAATACTGATTCGCCATGAGTACTTGGGATAATCTTGTCGAAAACTGCCTGCTGGGCTGGCTTCTTAATGCTCCATGTCCCATCACCACTACCATCTACTGAAAGCATGTACATCTCGTTCTCTTGGCCCTCTTTGTATCGAGCTGAACGAGAGAGCTCACCAGCCCATCGGTATATAGCGTTTCTTTTGGGATCAGCCCACAGGCCAGCAAAATTAGTGGCCCGCATGTCGCTCTTATAAGCGATTTCTTTGATCTCGACCGATCCGGGTTTCCACGGTTCGTTCAGTGGTATTACAAGTGTTTTGCTGACTGTTTGGGATATGAGAAATGTGGTTAGCGAGCTGGAAAGGCGCATTCAAAAAAAGCATCAATGACCTACATTCCAATGATTCCGCGTCATTTGTTTGCTCCTTGTCCACCAAAGTCGATATTTGGCCGCCATCAATATATAGATAATCGCCTAGTATAACGGCTGAGGCAAAGGTCAGCATTTGACCCTAGCTTTGGAAGAAGGAATCAAATATCATCTACTGATATACTGAAAGGATTGGTGAGCTACCTTCGTGATGGGCTATTCTTTGGTTCGTTCCACCTTGGATATATCGGTTAATAAAGGTGGTATTGTCGGTCTGATCCGCCCTCTCTTGTACATATTCACCCAAGGAAAAAGATAAAAATATCGAGGCGCAAAGGGCGAACCGAAGGTCATGGTTTCGAAACATTCTGATTCGGTCAAAGATTAACACCCAGATGAGGCGCCCTGATTACCAGCCTGGACGTCAAAGCAAAAACAACACGACTTTGGGACTGAGGGTCCTAAATGGGAAGAATGCTGGTTAATAAGGCAATAAGGTGATTACTTTGTGACACATATAAACTAGGGTCTACCAAAGACCCTACTTAGAATGACCACTTCGTAAACTTAAACACCAAAATGAGGATCTTTTGATCCGGCTCGCCCTCGCCAAGCTTCCTATGAGGACAGCTGGCTGTCAAATGCGTGGCTGATTGGCCACATTTCTGTTACAATCTTGGCAGTAATGTCCGTGTGCATAATTACGTAGTGTAGTACATTTTGTCTGTAGGCAGATCAATGCCGTAAAGGGAGTGCCAACGTTCCATTTGGGGGTGACATTGATCAGTTTCAGCACACCACCAAGGAGCAACATTCAGGAGTTAAAATCCTCGGGCGCAGCTTTAGGCTCCTTATGGGGGCCACTCACATCCTATGTCCCTGAGTGACAGCAGAAGTGAGAAATTAAGTTGAAGGCTGATTGTCCATTTTCTACCATGACTAGAATAATACGGCAGTAAGAAACGATATAAATTGATTCTCTCTAGCTACTGCTAATTGAGTATTTGTCCCTAGCCCTCAATCATCTGATAATACTGGTCACAGACTTGAAAGCAAGTAGTATAATGTTTGAGTGTCTCAAAGCCAGAGTCAGTCAGTTAACGCTCTTTCGTACATACAACCCCAATTCATTGTGATGTCTTGGCCACCACCTCTTCTTTGTGTCACAGTCAAGCTCACATTCTAGGTTGAGCTGCTTTAGATTTTGTTCTCATAAACAGACTTGATGAAAATCAGATCCACCGGAATGAGAGCAAACGAAATGTGCGGTGAGACAAGCAGAAGGTAATAGGATTGGTGAGAGGAGTAACGAAGGGGATCCCAACTAATGTTAGGGGGCTGAGGTATGGCATTTAGCTTCAGTAGTCGGGATAGTGGCAATCACTATTACAGAAACCTTTGATATACGGAATGATAAGATTCTTAAACGCCATCATCAAAGGTATAGTGGTTGGACCACCGCTATCAAACATCGGTTATCAAACAGCCACTTAGCAGGGGAGGGGGGTTCTCACTGTGTCCCAAGTACGCGCCTTGTTAACGAAGCGTAAATCTGTTCCGAGGCGAATTCTGCCCTCTGAATCGTGATTTATAGTGGATGCATGAATCTGATTTCTTGTGATCAGCATGGAGAATTGAAAGATAAGAACACGCAAGGGACCAAAAACTTACCATATGCGGCGTGTGAAGAACAACATCACCTGCCTCATACGAAGTGACAAGCCACTTTCTGTTATATCTGCGCCCAAAATCTCCTGGCCCCTCGCACAGGAAACCTGAGGTCATCATATTTTTATTAAACGCATTCTTCGTTTCTTCCTCGCTTAGGCCCGTTTCCTTCGCCTTCTTGGTGAATTCTTGCTCAATATCCTCGCCCAATTTCTCCCCTGGAATGTCAGATACGTTAGCGATTTAGTCCTGCCACGAGGCAGTCGTTGAAACAGACCTCCTTCAAGATAGATAAGACCACCCCCATCGATCTTCACATCCCCAATCGGAACCCATGCTGTCACAGACGTAGGTTCTCCGTATCTCATAAACGTTTGATCATAATGTACGCCAATTGCTCGGTTACCGGGCGTGTTGTTCCGTAACAGCGATCTCTTCACGGGAAGGGTGTCATCCCCCCATTGTGTGAATTGGGACACGAACTCGGTCAACGCAGGATGATTGGCAAATCCGAGCTCGTCACCAGCTTCTGAACCTGCGTACCACTTTGCTGTGTGTGCTTTGAGTGCCAGCTCAGTGAAAACAGCTGATTTGTCTGTCTCTCCCGGACGAGCGTTCTTGACCGATCCTGCACCAATTCCTGGGTAGTCCGCAGCGGAGGCATTGGAGTTAAAGATGCCCTCTACTGGGGCCGAACCGGGTTCCAGTACGCCGCTCGCGGACATGTCGCGGAAGTATGATTCACGAGCGGACAGGACGTCCTCTCGCGGGAGGAGCCCCTTCAAGAAGAGGTAGCCTTCCCGGCGATACCGCTCCCGGAGCTGCCCAATAGGCTCCGAGGGATATGATGGCTGCAGGAGGGCGATATCGTCCAGTTTCAACGGGCCATCATTTACATGGAGAGAGATGTCGGCAGGATACGCCGTGTCAACCGAGGCATGAGGCATGTTGGCGAGGGCGATGGACGCGTATTCCAAACTCACTTTCTGTTTAGATGGGAGGAAGCTAGGGTGTCTCTCGGCTTCAATCTCAAATTGACAGGACGACAGGTATTATATACATTGAAATGCCCTTGTACCCATGTATCCCCCCACGATAGCATGTCCGCTAGCGGAGTGATTATGCGGGGGAGGTAGGATAGCACCAGCATCCCACGGTGAATAATATCCTTTTGTGGTAAAAATTCTCCGTGGTGCCTTGCCACATTGATGGTAGCGGAGCGTAACTTCCTACAAAGGTTTGGCCTCGCGATTGAACCATCCAATCAAGCGCCTATGAATTAATAATGAGGTCAGCGAGGATAAATCAGGGATGTGCCATCCGTGGCCGTCTCAAAAAGAACGACCGTAATCGTTTCCATCCTTCTGCTCTAGACAACAATGTGTATAGACGATGGCTTACAGAATCAATATATCATGGAAAATAAATACCATCATTTGCCAGTGTGATTGCCAGGTGGCCTTTCAGTCCCTACTTTTCTAACGGTCACTACCCTACCACCCTTGCTGTCCCGATCTTGTTCAGACTGGTGTTGGTCTTTTGGTAGGAAATTGGGAGAGAAGGGGTAAGAGAATAAAATATTTTGGCTTTCTTTACCTCGCCTACACCACCAATAGAAGAACGCGAACTGCTGTTTGCTTGTAAGTTGGTGTCTAAGAAAATCTCAAGCCGAATCGGAGCCGAAGCAGGGCTTGTTTCCGCTGGCAATCCCTCCGGGGGGGTTAAAATCGCTGTGCATTTCCCAATCTAGGTGGTTGAGGGCGTGCAACTACACTGACAGTACATCCAGCAAACCGGGGTATTGAGAAAATCTAGAGCCTTTCCCTTCACGATAGATGGGAATCTTGACCTAGGCGATTATAAGGAAACCTGGTTGAGTCTTCAGGATTTCAATTTTATGTGTAACTACATACAGTCCTACGTTAGTTAGCCCACGATACCCTCGCTTCTGGGTTCATTCGACCCAAGCATATCCCAAACTCTTATGAGCTGATCCCGTGCTGGATACGCGAAATAGCTGCGGCTGGAAGTTCCAAACAGGCAGCAAGGGATGCTAGGCAAGTTATAATACACCAATTAGAAGTATTGAAAACCATCATTAAGAGGACATGCGGTTCCAGTTCCCACTCATGGTGGCTTTCTACACATCGCCTACCTCCCCACTAGAAGAACGTAAATTGCTATTTGCCTTGTAGCATCCAGTAAAAATCTCAAGCCCAAGGGGAGCCGAAGCGGAGCTGCTTACCTGACAACCTCTCGGGGGGGCTTTAAAATTGCTGTGCAGCGAACCATTGCGAACCATTGCGAACCACGAACCAGTCGGTGAGGCGCCCTCCAATCGGCCCGGTTCTCGATGTCGTATTCGAGGGCGGCCAAATTACCTATTCCATAACATACCTACCACATGACGCCTATTGTGACCACATCGACGGAACCTCCCGAAACCCAGGGCATTTAGAAATGATTTAGAGCCTATTTCTTGGCGATGGGTGGGAAATTGAAATCCTTTGAGCCAGCTAATTGTCACGGAACCCAGTTCGGTCTCCATGAACTTGACTCTATGCATAAATATAGACGACACTGCGTTAGTTAGCCCGTAATATCTTTGCCTCAGGGCCATTTCAATACAGGAAACTATACTGGTCAGATTTGAGTATAAAGTAAAGACCAAAAGTTGAAGATGCCAGACCTGACATCTTAACACAGTGATCTAGGAAAGCATGTGCGAAGCTCCAGTGAAATTGCCTCTTGCGGGATGCGTGAAATGACTGCTGTTGGAAGTTGCAAATAGGCAGCACGAGGAATTCAGGCAAACTATCGTACATAGTCATTAAGTAAAACTATAGATAAAGACTCCAGACGCATAGAATAGAATAAAGAGTATAATAATATCAACTCTGTTTATTTATTGCTAAATATCCAGTATCTCTTGGGAGAAAGTTCTAGTATAAAGTGAAAAACAGTAGTAAAAGATCCTAACCCGGCAACCCAACACAATGAGTAAATACAATGCGATATAAAAATAAAAGAAGGTCAAATGACTGTAGCATAAGTAGTATATAGTAAAAGAAAGTGTTAATAATACTTCTTAGCCAGACAAAAGGAGTCATACTCCAAAATGACCAAACGCGACCCAAATTCCCAAGGTAAAGCTATCGAGGTCTGATTCGAGTATCACATCTCTAAAAGGCCCCGTTACTCCTCCATCCCAGTCCTTTCGCAACGCTTCACTTTGTTTAACGTCCAAATCTCGCAAAGTTCGCATGGAGTGATGTAATGCACTACTCACAGAGATATCTTGAGTTAAATCCCCACCGGCAAGTGACTTGTATACCAGATCCGCCAGGTTCATGCACCCTTCATCATTGACGAAATCTAGAGCTGCAATAACATGGCGGAAGCCTGCAAGCTGGAGTGTGGAAATGAGACTCAGATCTCACTTGAGGACCTGAATCAGGGGAAAGGCGCATGTTGAGAGGTATGCGAGGAATCCCGGTTCGATCCTTGGGCCCCTTTAGATTATACTAATGAACGTGAGAGGGTCTGCCTCGCAATCCTCAAGCACGAGGCCGCATTGTAGCGGGCTGCTGGAATGTTGAATGCTTTGGCCAGCAAAGTGTAAGATTGAGCACCGTCCATACCAGACATAAAGCCTGATGTGGTTTATTGTACGCCGGTTCCGTTATTTTCATGCCCAAATTTTAAGCAGCCTTTTTTATCGTGTCAATCTCCGGAAGCTGAATAGATGCGTGACATTTTGCTGACTGAAGTCTCTCCAATCTCCCCAAAGGCTAATAATTGCCCACCTCTAAATCCGCATGTCAAGCGTGGTCAGCTGCGAATGTAGAGCATTCTGCTAATTAAGCCAGCATGTGAGGAAACGACTCTGTCGAGCGCCGAACGGTTGTTTTGATCCCTATAGAAATGATAATCAGCGACGTGAAATGGAAGGCTTTCTAGTGTCTCGTTCGGAATCTACCACACATGCGGCCATTCGCCATTAACAAGAAGCTCGAGGTAGCCCAGGAAAATCAAGAACATGTTTCACCATGGAAATCCCAAAGTCGTTTGAATCCACCACAGGAGCTTATGGCTAAGGAAAGTCCTTCTAGTAGCTCAAGCAGACTCACTCCATCATTTTGACTGATCAAGACATCTGCACGGTGTGTGCTACCATTTAGAATCACAACAGGGCCATCTTTTGCCGCACCGAGGATGTCATTGATAGCTGGTGCTAGTAGAAATCGATCAAGCCCAGGCTGGCTTCGTATTTCCGCGATAAGTTCCTCATATTGGACAACTACATTCTGACGCAGATCTGTTTCGGGTGAGGTGGCTGCCGTGAACCATGGGGAGATCCCGCCTTCATGCTTCCCCCATAGTTGGCGTTGAAGCCTAAAAAAGGCGTGTGCTAGTTCAGGATGACGTCGTCGTAGATTTATCAAGTCTTGCGTGGTTCCTGCGGTGAATTTGCCAAAGCGCCACGGTCCATCTCGAGCCATTGGATACCGGTTATTGAAGATGCGGCAGCTTTTAAAGCAATGGTAGCAGCGTTCGAGGCAAGCCCATCAACTTTTTGAAGAATCCGTTCCTTCTTACCCGGAGGAGATCGCTTGAACGTTAGACAAAGAAGATGTCAGACCCAACAAAATCAATACAATGAATACGAAAGGTTAATAAAGGAAGCCCGTTCCTTCTTGACGATTGATAAAGAACGATGTGCAAATATTGGTTCAGCTCATCGGTAAGCTTTAAATAATTAAGTGCCGCTTCGATATCCCGAAACACGTATGCGGAATCGTGCAGCCACCGATTGGCATAATTTTCCCCGAATCGCTCGAAGGTAGCTTAAGAACTTTCATGATAGATACACACAAGCGTTTCAAAGACTCTTAACCAGCCCCTCATGTTTGACGGTCCATGTACCGTCATTTGGGAACCCTGGAGCGTCAGTAGTTGATCCATTCCAACCTGCCGCCATGTATGAAACTAGTAAACGGAACGTCAGCTCAAAGACGACTTTTCATTACATATTATGCAAAGGTCTCTTACCAGCCCAGAGTAATCCTGCGTTCCCTGGCATAAAGGGGGGAGGGGTTCCACCTATATTCACCATTTAGAATGCCTGCTCATTCGGGTAGGGACAGAAGCTGTACTTACCTGAGCCTCCTCTCTCGGCGAAGCCTAATCATACCATCGTCAGCTAATTCACTCCTTGACACACAATGAAAATCTTCAAACTAACCAGCATCGTCAAAATTCCAGTATTTGTATGCTGTAAGGTGGTAAACTGCTCTTTCGGGTCTCCCAACTCTTGCCGAGTTAATAGCCAGGATCGGTCGTCCCCAGCCCCGAATTTTTTCATCTGTCCAGACCTCAGCGACCTTATCTGCTGTTTTGAGTGCGATCTCCGAATCCACAGCAGGGGAGTCTGGCATAAAGCCCTTCATCATAATCAAACTGCGCGGGTCTGCATTGAGTTTCGGATCGTCCCACCATGTGCTGTTAAGGCCCTCGTACACGGCATATAGGCCGTCGACCTGAGGTGGGGGTGCCAGATTTTCGGCCACGGTTGTCCAAAGTTCAGGAATAGGCTGATTGAGCAGCCTTTTCCATGTACGGGCCACATCAAGTCCATATCTCCAGTATGATATCTACATAACAACTGTTAATATCCTCGTTCGAATTCTGCTCAAAATGGAATCAGGCTGGAAACTTGTTTCGTACCTCAAATGCCAAGTTGAGGGTGGCTCGTGGTGGCGTATTCTCTGTAACACCATAAGAGGGAGGTCCGAGATCATAACGGCCAGTTGAAACATTCTTCCAGGCATAAGAAGCCATATAATCTGCACTGGCAGTCACAACTTCGTCCCATCGTTGTAAGGTTTGCTCTGTTGAGTTGGCCTGGTAAGCAAATGAGGCCATCAACATCGCATGTGGCTGTTCGTGAAACAAGTTAGCACTGTTCAGTTGCGTATTGTCGGTGAGATCATACCTGCTGCCACAATAATAATCCGTTGACTTCACCTGGGGAACTAACACCTGTGATCAGTTCCGTCATTTTTGGCCACCGAGCCCCTTCCCACCCCATAGCTTCAGCACGCGCCCGTGAGCTGGGCAGAAGCTTGTCGTACAAGGCTGGGAAGATATTGTCAAAATATTTCTGCCTGCCCCAAGTAGCCCAATGTGCATGATGCCAGACAACCATCTCCATGTGAAATTTCCCGTACCATCCATTATTCATTAGCCCGCTCTCCTGGGGTGATTGTCCTGTTGCTGCGCTGTTAACACGCACATGATATTGAGATAGAATAATGCGTCTTTGCAGTTCATCGGCAGCCCAGTTGGAGGATTCTGTCAAATCAACGAAGCCTCCTTCATTCCAGTATTGATGCCAGCCATTTGTGTTGCGTTTTCGGATTTCTTCTGGTAGGTCAGCAACAGCTCTCGTCGGGGAGAAGTTAGCTGTGAAAGATATTTCAGCTGAAGGCCCTCTCCACTCATCCTGGGTACCGGTTGCACCTAGAGTGAAGCGATGTGCATTTACAGCAGTAGATCCACGAGGTTCTTCCCTTGATAGTTCCAAGGCCGAGTTGGAAGGCCAACGGAGGTTGACGTAGTATCTGGTGTTTTGCATCTCATGGTAAATGTGCGCTGTATTCGCAGCTTTGCAGTTCTTTCTTCCCACCGTCGTGTGATTAGCAGGAAAGTCGTAGCTTCCTGCAAAGACCTCATACTTATACGTGGTTGTATGGATAGGAGGGTAGGGAAAATCCAATTCAACTTGCAAATCTCCATTCTTAATGAGACTCGATTGGATAGAAAAGGTAACAGAGTCGGTGTCGAAGTCTCCCTGTGTTATAACTTTCACATCTTCCCCATCTATGGTAAATTGTGAGGTGACCAATCCATTCCAGACATCAAGCTCCTGACGAGGGTTAGAGATAAGTGCAGCCTCCAGGCTCATGTTCTTATACTTGAGCCCAATCCTGCCAAGATTAATCCGATTCGGGTTACCAATAAGCCACTGCGAGACTTGGGGTAGATTTGGGTCGGGAATATCGTAAGATATATTGCGCCCATGAGTATCCCATGGGACGCCCGTGTAGTCACTCAACTCTTCACTGTACCGTTCTTAATCAGCCTCCTCCCACTCGGTCTTTCCAAAGCTATCTATTTAGCTTACCCGTTGGTGGGAAGTGAGTCGTTATGCCAGGCCCAACTAGACATCGTGTTGAATGGCAAGAATGTCTTTCTCTCATTAGTCAGTCTTCGGGTCGAAATATATATCAGCATGGGCATATACCTGCATTCCCGTATTGTCCATGTTAAAGGCGAAGTCTCCATTGCCGACCTGTAATGGAGTCTGAGTATCGTTGATGAGACTGGTGCGCACAACATTGTACTTCGTGACGACCTTTTCTCTTGTCCCCTGATATAAGTACATAATCGTCAATCCATGATAGAAGGTGAAGGAGAAATCTACCGGTCAATCTGCGCATAAGCAAGCGCTGGCAGCAACAGCGCTACGATGGTGGTGGAAGAAACGCCCATGATGTGAAATGCTTCCCGCTATACTAAGGCCCTTTACACTTTTCTTCTTGAATTAGCATTCCAGTCAACCAATATATAATACAAGAAGACGCCCCCATTTGAAAGATTAGTGAGCGCTATCATGGCACTCGCTACCCGGACAAATTGAGTCCGTGTACGGTTTATAAACAAGCGGACATTACATGATCGGACTTAGCCATTTAGCCACCTAAATCCGAGGGTAAATTTGAAGCGGCAGGAGAGATATGAAGGATCGACTGTGGGTTGGGGGTTAGACAGATATAATGCGGGGTATAACATGGAATACAGCCTGAACTACTGACTGGATTAGAAGAAATCATTGAACCAGGGAGTATGGCTGCAGCCGGAGTTGCTCCTCTAATCAGCGTCGGATTATATTTTCTCTTTTCTCCTCGGTGATAACTCTGTTAAAGATGCCTCAGTGATAGAGGGGTACCTGGGATGGATGAACACTATTGGCTACCTGCCCCCACCAATCCCAACCATGAGTCCAAACCTTATAGCGGGGAAACTCCTGATCATCTGGACCACAACAGCTACAGCGGGGTTGTTCCCTGTTATCCCCCTCGGGCGGGAGACAAGCAATAACGATGTTGTGGGCGCCGATAGATCCCAGCGTGTATACGTTCGTGTCATCTCCGGGCGTGGATAGGGGCGGGTGCCTTTCGTCAAGCATAGCGGTCGCTGCCGTTCGCTCTTTCGGCAGCGCGCACACCCACCCCACGGTGTAACCATGATGGGCTAGGGGAACGGCCATTTTGACCTATTCCAGCACGCTTTGTTTATGCTGATGTTAAAATGCTCGGCCTCATCAGCGATGATGCTTGTGAGTGCTTCGTGGAAGATATCTGAGCGAGAAATAGTAGTTAGAAACAAGATTGGTTTATCAAGAGACATCATCTGCCGATATTACGAGCGGCGTAGGTTGGAATATTGATTCTGGTTTGTCCACGTGGATGCAACAGTTCCAAATGTGCAAAAAGTACCTCGCATCTCCATTTATCTGTACTTGCGTAAGCCTATGCCAAGGATTTATCTTCAGCCTTTTGGCTTAGTGTAATTTATACATAAGGTTTCATCATTCCAGGAGAACATTTATTAATAAAAAGAATAAGTAGGGCAGTACTATAGAGAGAGAGGAAGGAATCTGAGGAAATAGTATAAATCGAGATCCTTTTGAGCTATTGAAATGTAATAAAAGGTATATTACTGAAGAGCATCTTGTAGTCGCAATTTGTCCCAATTACTGTAAATCTAGCCATGATGTACAAACGTTCATCATTGAATATAAACTCATTCGCATACAAAGAAAGCCATGGTAGGTTGAGCCTCGATCTATACCCTGAGTCGGGAGCAATGTCCATCTCCCGCTCCCGTCACTTTGAACTCCAAAACAAGAGCTTAAAAACAGATGCCAATTGCCCATATTAAGTTCTCATTGCTGAAACTCTATTATGAAGCAGAATCCTACCTCCGCCTCGCTTAAACAGACTGGCCAGGGCTATAAGCCTTGTTGAGGACTGATGCGCCTTGGTCCGAAGTGCCTCGGTCGGGGGGCATCGAGAATCCGGTGTAGAGGACGATGAGAACCACAATGTACTCGGCAACCAAGCCCATGAAGGCAAAGGCGACGGCGGAGCCGTACACGGGGTTCCAAACGGTGGCTGCGTTGAACTCATAGGTCACCTGCAGGATTCCGTATACGCAGCGGAGAGCCAAGAATGGGAGGGCGGCGAGGGCAGCCAAGTTAACCTATTCGAGTAATGTGTTAGTTCTCGTTGCTCTGCATGGGCCTGTAAAGGAAGGAGAGCAAGATGCCATACCTTGCGGCTGGTGGGGATCAAGGAGTGCCTCATGCGGTAGAAGCGAACATGAGCGCCAAAGAAGAAGACAATCAGGGCTGCGAAAATGGCGTATCCTACATGCTGTAAGATACGCCCGGTATCGCGGGTAGACTGCGAGTCTTGGCTGATGATACTGCCGCCGCCGGTAAGAAGGCCAGTAGCGATGATGATTGCAATTCGGAGCACCTTATGGGCGGCCACGGTACGTTTGGATGGAGGGTAGTTGTCCATCAAGCTTTATTTGACGTTGTTAGTCGGATGAAATCAATATGCTTTGAGTGTATATACACTTACATGATCCTAAAGAATCCGGACATGGCAACAATTAGAGGAATCGTTCCGACGTTGAGGAGAACGATGGCCGCTACGATAAGTCCAATGTTCGAAGGGTCTTTGCCGAGAGCGATGACGATAGGACCTCCTGCGAGTCGCACTGTTCAAAAGAAGCGTGTTAGGCGCTTATACCAAAGCGAGTGGTTGACAGATGCTGAACATACTCAAGCTAAAAGGTACCATAGGCCACCAGGCCATGCGAGGATGCTTTGACCAATTGCGGACCACGAGCCATATCGCTAGAAAGACAATAGGAACGAAGAAGACGATCTGAGCGATGCTCAATGAAGTATGCGAGCCCAGCATGATGGAAAGAGGAGGCGGCGTAGGCCAGTCGATTTACTCGGATTGCTGGTAGCTGGTGTAGATGATACAGGTTGTTTGACTCGATGATTTTCTTCATCTTCAAAAACCGAGTGGGACGAGGGGTTTAAATATTTGGTATTCATCAACTCAAACCTAATTCCTCATTAATGACACCTCTCGAGCACAGCCCTACGTACTAGCATTCCAATGATCGGAAACGGAATGCCATTCGACTAGAGGCGCACTTGAAATATCTACGGGCCCATTTCCCCAGGGCCCTAAGGCTGAGTTGGGTGAGATTCCACGAGCGATGCCTCTAAGATCCGCAGGGTCTCAGGTTGATGTGCTCCACAAACCCAGGAGTCTTGCCCTTCTTGGGTATTATACCACGAGGCGGTCGCTTCCCTGGCGAGAAGCACGGGAACCGGCACTTCAAATTGCAAGCTGACGCCCCGCTCGAAGCGTGGCTTGTTGATCTGCGAGGCTTGTATGGCCTGGGATCGCGGACAAGCCGCCTCGCACTCGCACGACACTGGGAGCAAATGGATCGAATGGGTCTCCCTTTCGGGTTAGCAGGGGAGATTGCCGTGGCTCGTCATCAAGCTAAACTCTATGAGGATTTATACCACGAAGCTGATGTGAGTGACAGGCCCCATTGCCGCTTATCCGGCTCCTCCCAGACACTCCTCATTTCCTGCTAGAGCTCCGGGCGTATCTGGGACAGCCACTTGGGCAGGAGCTCGTTGTCCTCGGCGTGCTCTGGCGTTGGGAACACTTGAGCTTGAAGCCCTGCGTATGTGCCTTCATAATCTTGCAGGAGGGACGTGATCCATAGCTGTGTGGGTAGATCCACGAATTCATAGACCACCCGCATGGCGTAGCCGACGCGGTAGCCACCCATGATGCCTCCGCCGACGTTCTCAAACGACCTGAGAATCTTACTGGCCATGTCTGGGATCGAGTCGGTAAACCGGATCCCATCCAAGCTCGCCATGTTGCAGTGTAGGAGGCACTCTTGCACAATGAGCATGGACGCCCAGTAACCCATGTGCAATGCCCCGACCCAGGAGTTTTCGTACCAGAATACAGTAGCGAAAGGTGACCTAGGATCACGGGAGGGCACATCGATCGGATCCGCGACGATTTGCCTCATCTCGTTCCCCCATGCAAGATAATCTCTGCATACGCCAGTGGCATACCTACTCAGACGTTCAACAGTAGTCGTATCAACCGGCAATCCCTTTTTCCTGGCTTCACGCAATGGATATGCGCGGCGCAGGACACTGGGGATCTTGGCCAGTAGAACAAAGTACCCGTCCACCACCTTCGATCGTTTCGCCGTGAGAGCATCGACCAGCATCCCCCGATCACTGCCCACCAAACCATCCCACATCACGTCCTGCCACTTGTCTTGGATCAGAAAACAATCCTCCCCCGAAAATATCGAGTTCATGATCTAATTGAAATCAAAAGTCAGCACACAGCTCTATGCGATATCAACACTCGAACGATTGAATGCGGCGATGCGAGAAGAGAAGCTTCATACCACCAGAGCCCGGAAGTTTTTAAACGTCACTCGATCCCATCCGTCCTTAAAGCACTCGGGCCCACGCTGCTGGATGAGCCATGTTACTCCTTTCGCATGCTCCATCCAGCTGACGGCACTTTTTGTACCGGCGAAGAGCTAGACGGCGCACGAGTCTGTTAGCATGCGGGAAAACACCGACGAAGAACCAGCGGGAATACCTCAAAAAGACACAACACCGTGGACGCGCTGAGAGTCTCCGACGCCTTCCACTCCGTCTTGTGATTCAGGGCCGACTGCAGGGCCATCAACGACTGCCCGTACAGGGACCGACTCTCGCCAACTAGTCGCGTATCCCCTTTGGCCTTGCCGAGCATATGGAGGATGAGCGAAGCGGCGGCGCTGTCCAGCGTCGCCTTTGCACCGAACTGGTCCTGGATGCCGTCGAACCAGGGGTTGAGGAAGCTGATTTCGTTGCGTGTTGCCGTCAAGTAGAGCGTGTCCAGCATGGTGCAGATGAACTGCGCGCGATCGATTGTAGGAGACAGCGCTGTGGGAGAAAGCACGACGGTTGTAGATGGCGAGTTGTTTCCTGGCCGCGTCGTGGGAGATTCATCCTCCATCCCGGACGCCACGGAGGGAGCGCCCGACCCGGATGATGGCGATGAAGAGACATCATTCTTCGTTCCTCGCGCTTTCGCCTTGACTCGCGGGCGGACTTGATGCTTCTCATTGACAAATTTGACGGTGCGATCGTAGCCGGGACACGCAGCGCCGTATCGAAGACAGGCGTGGCATTGCGGCTTGGCCTCGTCGCATTTGACCCGTCGCTTGACGCACAAATGGCATCCTTTGCTCCTCGGGACCCCGACCATCTATTCCCTTTTTTTTTTTGCCTTGCTCCTCCGCTCTGCACGGTGAGCACGATGGGGATTTGACTAGTCGCGCTGGATACACTGGATTGATTGAGGATGATGGAGCCAAAACTCGCATTCTGCTGATGGAATACGCTGACTCTAGGCGATTGATTACAGGCACCAGCTTAGTTAGTTAGGTAGTTAGTTCCAGGGGTTGCTTGTATGAGCCAGGGTCGCACATCAAAAAATGCGAAATGAGGGCATGAAAATCGTTTTGATTCATTCCAGGGACGGAAGAAAAATATTTGTAAACCTTCAAGGCATTATGGGAAATGGGTATATGGTGGGAGCACGATGGCCAATGTCGTGTTACCCAAGCTTGAAATGAAATCTAGATCTACAGCGGCATTTGATTGCTGATGACAGCGATGATCATTCAAAATACTCCCGGGTGCCTAGCACATCTTTAAGATTGGTCTCTTGTTACACCGTAGGAACTCAATCAAAGGGCTGATCTTAAGATCTCGTAGCACAAAGCTCGTGAACCGCAGGCCTGAGCTATCCACGCAGGTACATTACAATGCAACTGTCGCACACGCTTGGCAATAACTGGGTGTGCTGTGTACATGTTAAACCCCCTCAAACTCAGACACGTTTGAAGCACCCATCGTGCATATGACAAACTGCCGTGATTATCCCCCACAAAGGTGCTTTCCAACTCATGTACTCGGCCAGGAATAGCTCGAGATAATTGAGAATGCGTCATGTCTCCTTAGAGGCTGTCTCGACTGTGAGCCAAGACTCGGGGTGGTTCCCGTCGCTAGGCTTCCACGGACGATTTGCGTTGGGCGTACAAATTAGCATCAACAATTGTTAGCCCAGCCCGCATATTGATTTTTATCAAGTTATGAAATCCGTAGAATTGATAATTTCCCCGTTCCAGTACTTCAAATGCATCCATTCCGCGAAACTAGGTCCAATTCCCCGACTTAGAGTCAAAGTTCAAGCGCTACTCCCAACCACATCCAATAAATTAGTGCACAAAATTAGCCTTCACCAAGGCCGGTCAAGTGATACATAACCTAAACGAGTATGCGACATGAACTTAGACACTCCTACCCTCGCTTGATCCTCTGTTAAAAGACACGTGGTTTTCTTTGTTTCGTTGACTGCTCCGAGAGACGTGATTTGATCATACACTGAGGCGCCAAGGCCAATCAAGGAAGCCATCATGCAAGGGGCCAACCAGTTCTCCGCATCTCATCCCAAAGCATTCAGTCATTCAAGGTGTGTCGACCAACTTCAAAATGCCCTTTACATGCTCGAAAAAGCAAAATGAGTAATGAATGTCAGGCAGGTCAGCTTTATGGCTTCTCATAGGTTCCATTGTTGCGGCCTCGCTGGCCTCCCGCAAGAACGCCTTGCTAACCAATATGGTTCGCAAAATCAATGCGCTCATCCAACATATTAGAGTAAAGTTGGGTGGGCTCATAGACGGGAGTAGTATAAATTGAGCTCGTCTCGTCCAGAAAACCGACATGAATTTGTCTCCTCCATCAACAGCACTGCTTCTATCGATTTCCATATTACATCGGCTTCCTCCCATCAAACCTCTTTCCACCGAGAGAAAACCTCCAAGGATTTTCATTTCATCTGTGTACGTGGTTCTATACTCACGAGCTACTACCATCAGGCCTTGGGCTTCTCATTCTGGTAAGGCCTATACATTCAGTAGCTACCTTTCTCAAAGCACACGTGCTAACAGGCCAGACAGCTTGACGATGGGATCTTACGATAACTCTGGGGGCAATTATGATTGGAGCGCCTACTATGCCCAGGCAGGTGGCTCCTCTTCCCAATACCCCCAGCATCAAGAATACTCGTATGAAGGCGAAAACAACACTGAAGGTGTTCCCGCCCAAGGAGGGACATTCCCCTCCGCCGGTCAGGTCTATGCTTCCGCTGAGTACTCTAGCCAGTATCAGCACTACTTCTCACCCATCCAGGGCCACTCTGATCCAAATGCTGCGACTTAGACTCAGCATCCATCATATGCATCTGGAAGTGATCCCCAGGCCTCTGGGGCGGCTGGGTGCTATGGAGGAACGGATGGCACTATCAGTCCCACAAAGACTGATTATGAAGGTATGACATACAATCTGAGCACACATTCTTCAAGTTAATGATTTTAGGTAACACTCGCAAAGGATATAGGTTTTGTTGTGGGAAATGGTTCAAAAAGGGACGTGATGAAACGTACGTCTTCCTCAAAATAACTAGAAGCCTGGCTTGAATAAACTCGACACTAACCATGCGACAGGAGACATCGCAATACACACGAGCGCCCTCACTCATGTCAAACCGGGGAAACCTTTGTCAAGGGGGTCCGGGTCATCTGTGACAAGTCGTTTGCATCTGTGAAGGAGTTGAACGAGCACTATTACGTTCACCACAAGAAATGGGCCAAGGCAAATGGCATACCTGACCCCAGACGCCGCTGCATGGGCTGCTCAGCAATATTGCCAAAGGCGGGTTCCATTAAGAAGCATCTCAAATCTCATCCCGATTGCAATGCACTGGTTGGAAATCTACCAACCGACAGCCAGACAGTCCCCTACAGTGGCAGCGAGGAGGACAATGGTGAGGGTAGCTATCAGGGCTGATGCGATGTTTCTTTCTACTATACGTGGTTAATTTACTTAACTCCCTCAATTGAAATTTCCTATCTATCCATATTTGATATGTGGTGTGCTTTTTCTATTTTTACTACCTATATCGTGTTGTGTCTCCAGTACATATCGAGCTTCCATAACCTACCCTATACCCTATCACTTCTCAGTCTCGGCATGAATGACGAGTATATCCAGTAAAGCCAAGCATCGTCAGTGAACTAATTTATTTATTTTCCCCTGACTTATTAGAGGTGCTCTTTGATTTTCCCCTATTCTTTGTTTCAGTTTTGGACTTTTAAGAACAAGATGCGATAAGGTGTTTTTAACAAACCTACAAATAACTCCCCAACTTATCGCACAGACATTACCTCGAGGAATTAGCCTTGAGACGATTTAGAATACCCATTGAACATGATGCTACACAAGATTGCATTTAAAATTACTAATTACGTTTCAATGTAAATTTTGTATTGAAAAATTGGATGCGAGACACGGCACTTGCGGTGTGACCGTTTTTTACTCCAATTTTTACCCGATAGGGGCAAGAAGAGCGTGGACTTTTGGTGGTGACGTTGGTGAGAAATAGCGATGTCGGACCGTGCAGAGAGATGGTTGGAAACGGCTAGGATTGTTTCTGATCCTCGCTACCCGAAATTACAACACTGCCACAACGGTCTGGGCACAGCAGCGCCCGCAAGGGTTGCCCAGGGGGAAGAAGTAAGGAGGCAGATCGAGATAACGGCCCGCTTGGGGTCACAGGTGGATGCCAACATGCGCTCTTATCTCTGTCAGTGTCGCTGCTAGGCATTAATTAGTAACAGGCTGGAATACCATTATCTCCCTCGTGCGGAATCCCGAGTCAGCGACGAGGAAAGTCCTGGCCAATCATAGGGCTCATTTTACAATGCGGGGTATAAGCGATAATCGACTCCCGACCAGCCAATCAGAGGCCAGGACCCACCACACCCACTGATAAGGCCTGCTGGTACTTCTCCACCGGCCCCGAGTCCACTCACAAGGAGCAGACCCAGTGTCATTCCCCAGATTGACTCTCCGATCTGACTGCTTCTGCATACGTGAGGTCTCTTGATCAAATCGTACTCCTGCATGCCAGCTATCGGAAGCCCTCGACTGCGCAGGGAGTGAACGACCATGACCGAGGCCACCAAGCAAGCGACCCCTGACCACAAGCGGCGCCCTCGGAGACAGAGTGCCCCAACCAAGTCACGGTCTCGGGCAGGCTGCCTCACATGTAAATCCAAACATGTACGAAACGTTTCCTTTACCCCTCCCCAAGATGCGGATGACTGTCCCACGGCCTGAAGCTTACACCTGTGTCCCCTACTACTACAGATCAAATGCGACGAAAAGCGCCCAAGCTGCCAGAAATGTACCGACAAGGGTTTACGATGTGGAGGCTACTGGAAGGGCTTCAAGTGGTCCTACAAGCACCAGCCCAACGCCCTCGATGACGACGAGCAGTCTCCGCCTAGAGACAACCAATTTGACGATCTCTCCTTCGACTACAACAAGGACGACGCCGTTTTGGATAATGCTCCCGATATTATAATAGGCAGTGCCGACCGGGCATCGTCGGTCCCTCGAGTCTTGCCGTACCAGCTTGACGAGGATGTCGAAGAGCTAGGAATGCTCTCAGCCCTGGATAAATCCTCACAGGATTCTTCCTGGGTACTGGGCGCCAACCTTGCCTTTGACTTCATGTCCGACTCATGCTCCGAAACGAGCTTGGTGCCCCAGCTCGGTGCTGAGATGGAGCCTGCGATGTCCTTGTCAAACCTGAAGATAGGGAATCCTCCAATACCTGCTGCTGCCCCTCCTCCGGCAGTGGCACTTCCCCAGCCAATTCCTCGGACGCCACGAATATCCATGGGCGGTTCCGACGCAACGCTGACGCTCATCAGCAGCTGGTTTGACCAGGTATGTCCAGCATGGTCTGCCTTTGACTCCGACAGCAATCTGAACCGGAAGCTCGCGGGGGACCTGTGGCACAACTCCGCCACCGTCTTCAATTCACTACAGAGTATGTCGGCCAGCTTTCTTGCCGCCCGGTTACCGCAGATGCGGCCGTCTGCACTGAATCTTTTGCGGACGGCGACGGTCTGCATTCAGGCAGAGGCACGCTCCATCAGAGCAAAGGCACAGTTGGATACGATACCTACGGGCCTCCTCTTCTCTCTCTTTTGCCTGGGCACGACTGTGTGCTGGCTTGACTCCGGGCGCATGGGCTTACCTTTCCTGAAGGAAGCGAAGCTCCTTCTTTGTCGCCTTCGGCAGCAATTTGTGCCAACACGGAATGAGGACCTGGAACAATTGACATTTTTCAAGAAGAGCCTCCTCTACTGGGAGATGCTGCTCGTGGTGGTGGATGATATGGATCCGACAGACACGCTGGAGAGCCCGTCCGAAGAATTGATGCAGCCTCAGGAAGCAACAGGCGAGGGGATCATCGACATGCTGCCTCATCCTTGGACGGGCGTGTCGTCCCGGACGCAGCGTCTTTTCTCGCAATCAATCGGACTCTGCCGAGCGTACCGGAAAAAGCTATCCATGCCTCTCGGCTCACTACGGGATCTCCCAGCGGGCATGCAGGACTTGGAGGAAGCCCAAAAGATTGAAGAACAGCTTCTAGAGCTTGAATTCTCACCTTTCGCTGCCTTGGCTGACCTCAACGACACCGGCGACCAGCGGACGCCGTGGCTTCACCTGACATTCGTGGCAGAGGCATACCAGCTTGCGTCATTACTCCAGCTCTACGTGACATTCCCCGAGCTCGTGTCCATGCGGCTGCCGAGGGAGTCGGCGTTCCCATGGAACGGGCCTGTGCCCTGGGACAAGTGGATTGTCCCCCTCACCCTGCGCCTCGTGAAGCTGCTGGAACAGGTCCCGCCAGACTCGGGGAGCCGTGTGATCCAGCCCATGCTCTATATTTGTGCCAGCACGGGCTTGCGCTACGAGTACGGCGCGAACTTCGACACGGAGAAGACGGGCTTCTCACCGTCCGACGCGAGGAACATCGAGATGGGTGTCTCATTCGACGACAGCTCAGACATCCTGGGCTACATTGATCAGATCTACAAGTCGGGCAATGGGGAGCCGGCGTCGCCGGAGGCTGTATCGCGCATGGGACTCGAGGTCGCCAACGCCCGCGCCTTCATCATGAAGCGGCTGGACCTGCTGGAGAGCACCCTGCAGCCGCGGCCGGTCATGGTGGCCAAGGAGCTGGTGAAGGCCGTCTGGGCCGCGTATGACGCCGAGCCTGCGGGATTTACTTCTGTGCACTGGTTTGATGTGATGGATTCGCAGGATCTGCGGTCGCTTTTTGGCTAGGTAGATGTATTCGATTTGTACACTTTGGATAATTTTGACGAACGACCTTTAGTTTTGACTTGCACTTTTGATGGATAATGAAGCTAGGCGTCGGAATGGGTGGGATTATCTAGGATTTCTCAAGATTCATTATTCTGTCTTTAACTACGATGATTTTAATGATGCAGCGATTGGTCTACTGTTTTTTTATGGTGTTGACGGAGAAGGGCGGGAGAGAAGTGAATATCCCATTACAGAATATTATACGAAAGTGATGATTTAACAATTTTAATTCATTTTGTTGAAAATGCTGATTCTATATGCCAATTTATTTAGAAGTCGCTCTCCTTCCTCTGGCCGACGTAGAATGCCAGGCCACCGTTCTGCGTGGTGAAGGTGATGGTTGAACCCTTGGGGAAGAAGAAGACATCTCCCGGTGTGGCGACGTGCTTCTGGCCGGTCTCGTCTGAGATGGTGTAGTCACCCTCAAGGATGATCTTCATCTCGTCGTACTTGTAGGTGTAGGTGAGGGGCTCGCCCTCCTTGAGGCGGTAGAAGCCGGCGGAGATGGGCTTGTCGGGGTTTGTCTTGTCGCTGGAGAAGACATCGCCCAGGTAGGCGTTGTTGCCGGCGAGCAGCGGGATTTGGTATTTGGACTGGGCCTGGGGGAAGACCTTCATGGCGGGAGAAGACATGGTGGCGAGGAGTAAGAGGAGTGTATGATATCAAATTTGAGAGTTGATTAATTGAAGAGACTTGAGAACAATGTTTCTTGAATGATATATGAGATTTGAGGTTGATCTGGTCTAGGATTCATCTAGCAAGAAGACACCCCTGGTCTAAAATACTCCAAGGATCGGCTCGGATGGGAACCCTATCTGGGTTTCTCTGACCCTCCCGTGAATACCTCCCTATTCCAGTTGTTAATGTGAGACCACCGCATAGACTGGATCTAATTGTCGATTCCAGCCTGGATCTGACCCTGCTGAGACCACGAGATGTGTCTGACGACTGTGATTACGCTTTTCAGCGCCCTCACCCGGAGCCGGCTAGCGCCCAAAGAAGCTCCCTCGCGAATCGGCCGGTTCAGATTGGCTGCAGACTTTGTGGGGAAGAGGAGATGATGATAACACCGGATAGCATTACCTGTTTAGGCATAAACTTGCTGCTCAGTGCTACCACGATAAGTATGCCCGGATTTGGCACATACCACCTCGACGATCATTGTGGTTACTTATCGATAACCAATGGGTGAAGGATCTGTACTGTCAGCGTAGTTTGTCTCATTCCGGCACTCTGAAGGGTGGTGACGTTGGTCCCGAAAGAGGCCACTCCTTTGTCGCAGTCTAGGAGCGGGACTGTATAGACTTGACCAGAGGTCTACAAAAGAATAAACATCCTCGTTGCACCCATCCTGAGTCAAGGAGCTCGATCCTAGGTCTACTAGGCAGAGTTATAAAATAAATCAGAACCTGATATACATGTATCGATGAAAGAGTCCCTTATCAATCATTCCAATAAAGTAATCAACCACCCGCCTTCCCCTCCCTTCCCCGCCGCCAAATCATCCCGGCCACTATCACCATGGCTTTACCGATCGACTTCACAAAGATGAGCACTATTATCACACCGGCGGTGATAGCTATCCTACTCTCTTTAGCTGTGGTGGCCTACCGCCAATGGCTCTCCCCCCAAGCCCGCCGCCAACATGTTCGTGAGAGCAGCCCCGGTCGGCTCGAGAAGCTCCCCGCAGCCGAGAAGTTCTCCCCAGTCAAGGCTGTGGAGGAATCACGGAACTTCAAGATGCCTCCAGTCCCAGCCTACCCGAACTGGGACATCAAAGACACCAAACCCTTGCCGTACAGGGCTTTCCGCTACGGGCCCAAGTACCACGTCACGATGGGTCTCCGAACAATCCATCCAACGGAATGGATCGAGCTTGACAGCGATTTCCCCAAATACCACGCTGACAAGGCTATTCGCATCAAAGAGCGCGGGTCCAAGTGTGTCGAGACACACCCTGATGCCTTCCCCGCCGCCATTGAACTGCTTGAAGAGTTGGTGAACTACCTACCCGATCGCTACCCAACCTTATACGAGCGAACTCCGACCGGTATCAAGAACAAGTGGTCGGGCGAGGATATAAATATTGTGGAGAGACCCTTGGCAGAGGATCCCATGGCCCTCTGCGCACGGCTCGTGCAGGATGATCTCGCCATTATGATCGAGCAGCCGGATGGCCAATATCGCCTGCTCGCTGGTGCCATTCTCCTTGCTGGCTTCTGGAGATTCTCCGACAAGTTCGGCATGACTCTCTCGGACATCCACACATCTGGTGACGTCCCTCACTTCAAAGAGAAGCTGGAGTCTGGAATGATGAAGTTCTTCCGTCGCTTGAAGTGCGATGATTTCTACAGCCGCAACAACTACTTCATGCAAGTTGACGACTCCCTGTCCTGGAGTCATAGCATTGGCGACGAGGATTCCCCCGGCATTAGCTGGAGCACAGCCGAGAAGAACAAGGCTATTGATCATCACTGGTTCCGATCTGAGCGTCAGACGCTCCGTAGATTACCCAAATCCGGAGGCGTTGTTTTCACCATCCGCACGTACTTCTTGCCCGTGACGGAGTTGGTTAGTGAGGACTATGTCCCCGGTCGACTTGCGAGCGCGGTCCGAAGTTGGGATGACTCGGTGGCCAGATACAAGGGTAGAGAAAGGTACGGTGAGGTACTGCTTGAGTACCTGGATGCCAAGCACCAGGAACAGTTGGATAGAGGGCTGGATCTAGAAAAGGAGGATGAGATTAGGAAATATCCATGGTAGTGGAGTATGAGAGTTTCTTCAACTCTTACCTACAAAATCTTCAACAATCTAACAGAAATAAAAAAATAATACTGGGTAAACAATAGATCTGCTTGAAAAATAGTCTCGACGTAACACAGCTCATGATAATTAACCAAGTATGAATCCTCATTTAATACTGAAGAGATATTTATTGTGAAATATTTTAACTCCTCCCTACCCAGTTGCTGGATGAAATTTAACCAATGTTTATGACAGACATCTTAAGTGGCGATAACCTTAGCGAAGACGAATGGCGTAGTCTTGTCCGTAGAAGACACAGCCATCAGTTTTCTCTGGCGTAATGGCCCTCGTGGTACGACCAGACTTAATCACCTCCCGATTCAACTTGTACTAATCTTCGTACTCCTTGATAGCCTTGGTTGTAGATGATTCCGTATGAATTGATGGAGGATATGTTTTGGACACGGACTTCCCAGTGAGGACATCAAGCCATACAGCCACCATTTCGTGTCATTCTTTGAAATCCCAGTATTGCTGATGGACTTATAGTGACACCCAGACACCGAATAACCGGAGCATCGTTGCCAATAATGCTTCCTATTTCGTGGAAATAAACAATCATATCTAACGATAGCATTCGGAGTTGCTTTTTCTGACTCTAAAAGATCTGAAATTGAAATCACAAATAACTACAGAGCCGACTAATGGCGAACTATCCCTCGGTCGCGATTCTAGTTCTTAAGCCAACCATCCTTGACAAAGTCCAAGCCACCAATCGCGTGCAATTCCCAAGAGGTCTTCTGAAGATCGAATGCATGGTCTTCCCCCTTGGCAATATCGAGCCTGATCGTAGTCTCGGGCAACTCTTCTTGAGCCAGGGCAACAAAGCTGCGGGAAGTGTGAAGGTAGACAACGCTGTCGTCGTCTCCATGCAATATCCATCTGTGAAAACAACGGTTAGCATCACCCACTTGTCTGTGATAGGATGTCGAGGAGAAATCTGCCGTTCACCGCACTCACATCTTCTTCGGTAGCTTAGCACCGCGCTTGATTCTCTCCAGGGGATAGAAATCTGGGAGGTCAAGTCCGAGATTGTCGAAAATCTGCGAGTGATATATCCCATTCTGAGCAGCAGAAACGGCCCATGGCGTTCTGTCCATTCCGGCTTTAGATGCAGGCGTCTTCCTCGTCTCTTCAATCCATGACACAACAGATTCCTTCGATGGCAAATCTTCTACTTTGAAGCGGAGGATGCTTGGCTCTCCGGGGGCAGGGCCTTCAACTATGACTCGATCTTTGGGATCAACAAAGGGATATGCCATCGCAACCGCTGAGATCTCATCTGGATGAGACAATGCGAGCTGCGATGCGAGGTACCCGCCTGCTGATCCGCCCGTCACAAGCAGATGAGAGAAGTCAAGGGAGACACTTGGTGCTCGATCGTTCAGTACACCGGCGAGGCTGGAGCGCGTCCACTGCCAGAAGCTTTCAAGATCCTCCAACACATCCGCCACACCGTTTGCAGAGGGGAGGAGGCGGTGGTCGGGTGACACAACAATGGCGGAATGCTCGAGAGCTAGCTTAAGTGCCCATGGGGGGAAGAACGGCGCGAAGAGAGAGTGGCCGTACACAAGGAATCCACCATGTAGGTTAATTATAATCGGATGAGGGCCGGATTTCAGCCCTTCAGGGATCAGGATGGCAGTTTGGATCTCGTGGCTATCGACAATTTTGAATCTACAAAATGTTAGCGTGCGCAACAAACAAGCTCTGAAATTTGACTTACGTCTCTTCAAACACAGTAAAGTGTTCGAACATAGCATCATCGGGCCACAGAGCTTCAGACATGGTTGTTAGGTCGTTTCTTGGGTTGTAAGGGTAAGTTGGCTAGTGGTTTTTTAAATAAAAGCTCAAGAGATGAATCAAAATCTGTGAGGATCTTATTCCGTGAAGCAATGAACAAAAAGCCTGGTGTGACTTCAATTAGCTTGAAGCTTGATATACTCAACAGGCGGAACACGATGATCCGTTCGAGAAGCTGGCGACAGGGGTTTACAGCCACCGTCAGCGGAACAAAACGTTCCGCTGCATTACTAAGATCCGCTCACTAATCCAACAACTACGCGGATTGATACATCCTCTGCCCTGTATAGGAAATAATGATGGACCAAACAATAAACCAAACCAGAAAGATTTGTCATATCGTTTGTCCTTTACCATATCTATGGATTTTCGACATGGGAAAGACATGGGAAAATAATAGCCGAATCGAACGAAGCCCATCGAAGCTTTTAAAGACCAACTAAAGGGCTGTTGGTTGCAGATTGGGTCCAAGATCAATTTCTGCCCAAATTTATTGGTTTGATTTGGCCACAACGCACGGTTGATATGTACAGATTTATAATGATAATTCCATTCTTTTGATGAGGTAGACGTTTACCCCTCAGTGGGTATTGCATTATATTCTTCATTGAGTTGAGTTGTCGGGCCCTGGCAGATTCATTGCTGTTGAACTTCGTTCTCTTTCTCTTCCGTACTATTGATTAGATATTTGCTGGAGCTTCTAGTTCATGTCTCTTTTGGACTCCAGCCTGCATTCGCCGCAATTAGACTATCAAACAAACTGCCACACAATGGGAATCATTCCGTCATTCAAGTCGCCAATGGCCTGGAATGCGGTCGGAGACAAATCCAGGGAATTGGAGTTCAGGCAAGTTGGACACACGTCAACGACGGTGACGTCAACAGACCGACCATTATTCATGTTCGTGACACGAATCACCTTGGAACAATACGGGCTCGGAGTTGAATAATTGGACCCGTATCGCCTCAGATCCAATGCAACGATCAGCTCGCTGTCGGAGCGAGGCCGACCGCCACAGGCTGGAGGACTACCGTTCTGGAAATAAAATGTTGCGAAACCGCCCGTATATACCTCAGCCGGGGTAGTAATCGTCGATGTAGGGGCAGAGGATGTCGAACTGGTAGTGGAAACAGCTGTAGTCGAGGTAACTGGCAGAGATGTAGATTCGATAGCACTCGATGACGGAGAAGCGCTGCTGTCGGTACTTAGGGTACTGCTTAATGCAGGTGTTGTTAAAGTGTCTGAAGATGAGCTAGAGGTAACAATGACCGGGGTAGAAGTGGTGTCGTCCAGACTGGACGAAGGCGTCGACGTAGGTGTCGATACATATATTGATGAAGGTGTCGATGAAGGTGTTGACAATGGTGTTGAAGTGAGTGATGTGGACTCTGATGAGCTTGGACTGAGCATGCTTTCGGGCGTCGAAACTGAAGCTGACGGTGAGGTTTCTAGGCTGGGTGTTGGGCTATGTGTGTGAGATCGTGTTTTGCAGCGCGTGCGTGCATCTACCCCATAGATGGCAGCAATGCTTCCATAAGCCAAGATTAGCTTGAGACGCATGATGAATAGCTAAAGTCTACACGCTGAACAAGAATACGAAATTTGCCCCCAGAAAATGGCATTTGTCCCATTGGTATCTTATAAGGGATCGGCTGTGTTCCGCTCAGGGGTAACACTTACTAGTGCGCCTGGGTGGTTCAATAGTTCATTAGGTAGCTAAAGGCAGCACCACCGCTACAATCTTAAATCATTATTAGCTTTCTCGCTAGTTCAGACGCAAGTACTCCCATTATCTGAATGGCTGTGGGATACAAGCGGCAGACGTGGGGTTTGGGCACCAAATTCGAAGTGAGATCCACCGGCCATCACCCTAATGCGAGTCAGGAACTTCATCTCAAAATATCCTTTGACTTGAGTCACTTGACTCGCATGGTAAAATGAGACAGACAAGCTTCTCTCGTATATAAGAATGCCCTTTCGCGGCCAGTTGTACTCCTAAGGGGTATTATTCCACCGCAGGAATCGAGGCCAACGTTCTTTAAAAAGGCGAAAAGAAAGAAAAGAAAGGACAATTATTCGGCTCTTGCAAGGCTGTAAGATAAGGTAATGCTATCTTATGAGAGGATCCGAAATTTACCGAGATACTGGGGGTCAGAAAGTAGATATACTAGAATTGGAACTCGTGTTTGTGCCTATTAAATACATTTGAAACCACCTCTGTACATTCTCATCACCGTTATACATTCTATACGAGGATATATGGATACCGCTGTCTCTTACAAAGTTATGGTCAATATCAATGCCGTACCGACCCCTGTAACAAATCACGAGATTACTGATACTAATTTGACCGAAGTCAGTACTCGTGAGTCACCAGAAGTAGGATCGATTGCAAATCGATACAGGGGCTGGCAACGAGTATAGGTAGGTAAATTCCTTCTTGATCATACACTATCGAGAGTATGGTATCGTAACTTGAGCCATATTGACAGAATAAAGCCTTGCATTTTACTTCCGAGCATAGATTTCATCTAGAGCCTTCTCATAAATTCTCTCCACCACTGTTCTCGGAACTCCTCCCTTCGAAGTTCGAGGTAAAGATCCTTTAGGACACGCAATTATAAATCTTGGATCTTCAATCCGTTCATGAGTATACATTCGTTCATGAAAAGGTCTTATACGGCGAACAATCTCGTCTTTCAAAGCTGAGTAATCATCACCATCTTTTTCTTGAAGAGGTTCAACCAGAAGCGCGGGCGAGGGACGTCCAGTTCCTAGACAAACAGCCGTGCTAACAAGGTCCTTGCCGCAAAGCTCCATAACATTGCCTTCGATGGATTTTGTGTCACAGCGGAGAGAAATCTCCATCTTGATCCAATCGTCATTTCGACCCCTGGATAGGAAGTGACCGTGTATGGGTTCTGCAAACAAGTCTCCTGTGTGGAAGTCTCCCGTCTCCTTAGTCCGGAGTGACTCATCCGGGCAGTTTCTGGATTTTGAGGGAACCACTAGCTCGAGAAGTTGTTCTCCAGAGCGGGCATTCTCAGATCCCGGACCTTCAGCCGAAGAACCTGAGACTGGAATAAATCTGTATGTTACGCCAGGAGGTGGTTGAAGGTACCCAGCATCAGATCCACTTCCTCCAACACCAAACATCATAAGACCGACTTCGGTACTTGCAAAAACATTTTTCAAATATAGATCATTTGTGCGTGCCCAGGTGGCATCGTCCGGACTCAAAGCCAAACCGCCGTGAAGCACCGATGGTATGCTTTGTAGTGAACGTAGCAGTTCTGGATCTGAGCGAGCCTCCCGTAAACTCTTTGACAAGAAAGAGGAAAAAAGAAACAGAACCGTCAATCCGTATTCGTTGACCATAGACTTAAGTTCAGCCGGAGAGGGAGGGATATCTTTGGATAAAATCACGCAATGCCCGAGGTCGTGCCATCCCATTAGAGACATCGCCGCAGCAATGTGACAGAAACTTCCACTTCACTCACATGTTAGCTCTGTGCCGCCTAGAGTACCGGCTTCGTCCACTTACTGGCTAGCTACTACTTGTTGCCCCTCAAGTCCCCTAAAGATGGGTTCCACACTTTCAATGGCATGGTCTACCCATCTTGCAGTCAAAGGTACTATTTTGGGCCTCCCTGAGGTTGTACCAGAAGAATGGTATATCATCACAATATCACTCTGTTCAGACGGAACCCATAACTGTGGTAGTAGCAGGTGCTCGAGGCTCATCGAGCGAGTGTTAACGACGGGAAGTGCAACTATATCCGCCTTCATTGTTTGCAGGAATGTAGAGTCGAAGATTATCGCTTTCGCCCCCGCTAGTTTGAGAACATCATAAACCACGTCGAGATGGGTCAAACGTAGGGAAATTAACTGGGGGATGTATCCCGCTCTGGCGATACCCCAAATTTGCACAGCATCCAAATAAGATACGCCTTTGACCCTAAGAACACTGTAAGAGAGATAGAAGAAGAAAAAGGGATAATTACGAAGAAAAAACTTACCAGACGCCTACAATGTCTCTTTCTTTTATGCCTCTCTGCAAAAGTTCATTGGCCCAGTATCTAGCCGCATTTTCGACGTCATTTAAGAATTGAGAGAATGTGATTGTTTTCCAACCACAAAACACACCGTCTTCTTCCCAATGAGGGATTTTGAGTGCAGCAGCTGAGGGATGGTTGACGGCAGACTTCTCCAGCGAGGTGAGGTGGGTCTTCAGTGTTGGGGACATTTTGTCGTGGGCTAGGGTTCACTCCTCAAAATCTCCTACGAGGAACGATGTGAAAGAAACTAAAAGATGACTGTTCCAAAGACAAGGAGGGATTATGGTTTAAATAGTAACTACACCGCCGACCGGAAAGAACTTCAAACTCCGTTTAACTAGCAGGGGCAAGGCTGGTCAGTTGTTACCTAACATCGTGTGGTGACGAACAAGGTATAATAGCCAATGAATTAACTATCAAGATTAGGTTTGACTCCACAAGGAGGAACCTTCGTTCGCGGTTGCTGCTCGAAAGTCCAAATAAGCGACATGTTGTTGGTTGTTGCAAACAACAGTCAGCAGATGATGGCGTGACCTGCTGAAAAAGGAGAAAGTATGGCATGGCTCTATTACAGAGAGTTTTCCCATTATTTTGCTTGAACCCAGTGTCTTCGCGATTTCCTGTACTCTCTTACACTAACACTCCTATTTGAAGAATGTTTATATTCTATACGTTACCGGACTTTCTTACATTTTTTCCCACAGCATATCTGGACTGAGTCAACTATGTGATACTCAAGTCAATTCGAAGATTGTTACTTATATAAAAGCCAACCCAGTTGATGATCCTACTGCTTTGGCTTGAAATCCAAACTAAATCAACGTATGTGAATCCTGAGTGCTGATCCTGAGTTTCATACATGCCGGATTGAACTAAACTCCTATTTCATCAATTTTCCCTCGGAAAGCCTTGCGATGAGAGTAAATGCTAAGACAAGTTATCTTCTTTTCTGTGTCTTCATGAATAGAGCTTGCGCACCAGCCCGGCACGAATATTGGGGACTTGAGATGTGAAATGCCACACGAGCTGACCGATGGATAAGCTATAGCCGCAGTCTAGATTATAACCATCCCCGAAAGCATACCATCATTAGAACATAATTAAATCAATTGTGGATCCTTTTTTTTAATAGTTAGAATTCTGGGCTTTGTAAGAGTCTGACCGAAACTATTATCAATATAGCGGATGAAGCTAGGTAACCTTGGTTTCTCTTGACAACTACCGTCCAAACCACTTGAGCTCCAGATAACGAGCGGGAATGTATACGACCGCTGTGACAACTAGTGTAAACTCGTTGGCAATATCACCGCCATCGGCTCCAATCAAGGCGCCCACTGGTCCAACAAACCACGTCTCGACCATCCCCATGCACCACGCCACGACGCCCACCAGGAACGCTGCTGATGCTCCAAGTCCCAGCGGTAGTCGGCTGGGATCATTCCAGCCTTCCAAGTCGTAGTTCGAAAAGTCTCGCTTGCGGAAAATGGTGTGCTCGAGCAAAAGGATAACAAAGTAGCTCGTGCACCAGTACCCTAGCAAGCTCAAGAAATCCTGCAGGTACGTGTTAAGCTCAGAGCGGCCACCGAGCGCAAGGGCCATGACGACTCCGAAGCACAGAAGTGTCCAGATGAAGCGGGGGACGTTGGCGAGTGGGCGCGCCATCTGCTGAAACGAAATAGCAGATGAGTAGAGGGAGATGATGTTTGTATTGATACCACTAAAGGAAAGCAGCACGAGAATGAATTTTGAGAAGCCTCGAGGATGCAACATGTCTCGGATCAGAAACCCGATACCTTGATGCTCATAGGCATCAGCCCAGTCTTGATTGCTGTTCAGAGAGCTGGCCACGACAGCGCCGGCGGTCATACCAAAAGATGTCGGAATAGCAATGCCGAGGGTCGTGAGAGCGAATACCTTGAAGCGCGAGACGTTGACAGGGTAGTGGACGTAGTAATCTCCCACCATTGTTGACCAGGACGCAGAGCTGCCGTAGATGATGGCCAGCAGTGAAAGCACGTTGCCGGATAGATCAAGACCGGTCAAGGGAGACGGAGTCGTGTCGTCTGCATGGGGGCCTACCATGCCGAATATGATGAGAAATACAACAAAGTATATGAGCCACGCATATCGCTCGTAGACAAGAATGTACTTGAGACCAAGGAGACTGATGACAAGGGAGACAACGGCGATGATGATAACACCACCCACGAGCGAGATATGGCCGTCAGCGACACCAGTGAGAGCAAGACCTCCAGAAATACTTGCGACAGCAGCCCATCCAAGTTGTTCGATGCCGTTGAGGAAGGCAATGAGCTTGTTTGGATACCAGCCAAAGCTGTAACGCGAGAAGGAGACCTGCCTGAGACCAGTCGCGGCGCTGAATGTTGCGCAGTAGGCGGAAACAGCCCCACCGAGGATGGAAGCGAAAATGATGATGGGAATCGTCTGCTTGAGGCTCAGTTGGAATTCCCACCCCAGAAAGCCGGTAGCGAAGCAACTGATTCCCATGGTTCCCGACGCCCAAAGCAAAGCCATGCTCAGCTCTTCATGCTACTTTACCGGACGCTTATCAGCGGCGGTCTTGCGATCAATGGCATGGGACTCTACGCCAAGAATGGTGTCCATTCGCGCCTCGAATCTGCGCAGAGACGCCAGAATTCCTGACTGGGAGTCGGCCACATAGCTATCGGCAGGCGACTCGTGACTATCGACTCCAGCTTCTAGTGACACATCGTGAGGCGACTTTTGAGTCTGGTACTTTTCTTCGGATAACGAAGACATTGTAGCCAGAAAGATCAACAAATTGCGGACTCAATTGATCCCATCGGACAGTTCAGAGAGATGGAGAAGCAACCGAACTTCGATTCCAATCTTAATAACTGAGCTAGATAAGAGAGCTATATATATTACACGTTATATAGGCCCTTCTAATAAAGGAATTTCAGAGCCTAGAAAAACTATATATTCTTATAAATAAAAAGAAGTTATTCTCCCTATATAAAGAAACTACTATTTTCTTATCTGAGGTTATTTTCCTACTTCTAGAAAGTATTATTTAAGATCTCTAGCTCTAATTAATATACTATTCAGATTAATAGAGATTATAACTTATAGATTAATTAGCTTTCTATAGAATAACCCTATATAATCTTATATTATATAATATACCCTCTAGTTAAAGCTATTTACCCTTCTAACTTTAACTAAATCCTTATATTATTAGGAGGTTTAATTTATATAGCTTTTATTATCTCTTTAAATAGTATTTAATTACTTTAGTACTATTATCTTATAGGCTTAAATATACTATTTATAGGGTTCTTTTTAATTAAAACTATAATTAAAATTAATTCTATAACTATAAGTAAGATAAAAGTATTCTAACTTTTCTTTTATAATATATCTAATTTTACCCTTATAATACTACTTTCTATATATAATAGAAATAAGCTATTATACTCTAATTAGCTTATATAAGATCTTTATAAGGCTTTATAATCCTATAATAGTTTTTTCTTTTTTTCTTTTTTCTTTAAACTTTTAGATTTAAATAATTTTTTATTATTTAGAAACCTCTATTATATACTTTTTTTAATCTTCTATAGTTTAAATATTAATATAATCTTTAAATATTTAGTATAGATATATTATTTATAGCTATAGAAAATAAGTTTTTATAATAGTTAGGTAATTTATACTGGACCTGGTCTAGGGTAAGTTAGAGTTAAACTAATTAGAGTATTATTCTGAGTAGTATAATTAGGTTATTATAGGCTGTATAATATAAGTTACTATTAATATATAAGTATTATAGAACTAGTAATAATAGATATATAGATAATATTACTAGGAGATTATAACTTTATTAATAACTATCTGAAAGAGTATTCTAACTAATAAAATAAATATATATATATACTAAAGTTATTACTTACTTATTACTTATCTATTACTCTATCTAAGTAATAAGTTATAGTTTATTAATTATAGCCTCTATAAGGCTCTATATTATATATAACTTTATATAGCCTGATAGAGGTCTTTATTTATAATATAATACCCTCTTCCTATTAGTCTTATTTCTAAGGCTAGGTTATTATTCTAAACTAACTTTAGTATATACTTAGCTCTGTATTTATCTATTATATATTATACTAATAAAATATCTAGTTAT